>JANJGN010003239.1:0-48680 GCA_026770705.1 Isurus oxyrinchus
TGCTCGCCACTCTGTTCCCTCGCTGCCTCCCGCTCGCCACTCTGTTCCCTCGCTGCCTCCCCGCTCGCCACTCTGCTCCCTCGCTGCCTCCCGCTCGCCACTCTGATCCCTCACTGCCCTCCCCCTCCCTCGATGCCGCCTGCTCACCACTTTGCTCCCTCACTGCCTCACGCTCGCCACTCTGCTCCCTCAATGCCCTCCACTCCCAACTCGACTCCCTCACTGCCCTCCACTCCCCACTCTGCTCCCTCACTGCCCACCACTCCCGACTCTGCTCCCTCACTGCCCTCCACTCCCAATTCTGCTCCCTCACTGCCCTCCACTCCCCACTCTGCTCCCTCACTGCCCACCCACCTCCCGACTCTGCTCCCTCACTGCCTACCACTCCCGACTCTGCTCCCCTCACTGCCCTCCACTCCCAATTCTGCTCCCTCACTGCCCTCCACTCCCCACTTTGCTCCCTCACTGCCCTCCACTCCCAACTCTGCTCCCTCACTGACCTCCACTCCCCACTCTGCTCCCTCACTGCCTACCGCTCAAACACCCTCCTCCCTCACTGCTTCCCTTCCCCATCCTGCTCGCTACCTCCCACTCGCCACCCTGCTCCCACGCTCCCTCCCACTCACCACCTTGCTCCCTCGCTACCTCTCAATCCCCAATCTGCTCCCTCACTGCCTCCATCTCCCCACACTGCTCCCCGCTCCCTATCCTGCTCCCTCGCTACCTTCTGCTCCCAATCCTATTCCCTCACTACCTCTGCTCGCCACTCTGCTCCCTCGCTGCCTCTGCCCCTCCCCCCGCTCGCCACTCTGCTCCCTCGCTGCCTCCCGCTCGCCACCTGCTCCCTCGCTGCCTCCCGCTCGCCACTCTGCTCCCTCGCTGCCTCCCGCTCGCCACTCTGCTCCCTCGCTGCCTCCCGCTCGCCACTCTGCTCCCTCGCTGGCCTCCCGGCTCGCCACTCTGCTCCCTCGCTGCCTCCCGCTCGCCACTCTGGCTCCCTCGCTGCCTCCCGCTCGCCACTCTGCTCCCTCGCTGCCTCCCCGCTCGCCACTCTGCTCCCTCGCTGCCTCCTCCTGCCTCCCGCTCGCCACTCTGCTCCCCTCGCTGCCTCCCGCTCGCCACTCTGCTCCCTCGCTGCCTCCCGCTCGCCACTCTGCTCCCTCGCTGCCTCCCGCTCGCCACTCTGCTCCCTCGCTGCCTCCCGCTCGCCACTCTGCTCCCTCGCTGCCCTCCCGCTCGCCACTCTGCTCCCTCGCTGCCCTCCCCGCTCGCCACTCTGCTCCCTCGCTGCCTCCCGCTCGCCACTCTGCTCCCTCGCTGCCTCCCGCTCGCCACTCTGCTCCCTCGCTGCCTCCCGCTCGCCACTCTGCTCCCTCGCTGCCTCCCCCGCTCGCCACCTCTGCTCCCTCGCTGCCTCCCGCTCGCCACTCTGCTCCCCTCGCTGCCTCCCGCTCGCCACTCTGCTCCCTCGCTGCCTCCCGCTCGCCACTCTGCTCCCTCGCTGCCTCCCGCTCGCCACTCTGCTCCCTCGCTGCCTCCCGCTCGCCACTCTGCTCCCTCGCTGCCTCCCGCTCGCCACTCTGCTCCCTCGCTGCCTCCGCTCGCCACTCTGCTCCCTCGCTGCCTCCCGCTCGCCACTCTGCTCCCTCGCTGCCTCCCGCTCGCCACTCCTGCTCCCTCGCTGCCTCCCGCTCGCCACTCTGCTCCCTCGCTGCCTCCCGCTCGCCACTCTGCTCCCTCGCTGCCTCCCGCTCGCCCACTCTGCTCCCTCGCTGCCTCCCGCTCGCCACTCTGCTCCCCTTCGCTGCCTCCCGCTCGCCACTCTGCTCCCTCGCTGCCTCCCGCTCGCCACTCTGCTCCTCGCTGCCTCCGCTCCGCCACTCTGCTCCCTCGCTGCCTCCCGCTCGCCACTCTGCTCCCTCGCTGCCTCCCGCTCGCCACTCTGCTCCCTCGCTGCCTCCCGCTCGCCACTCTGCTCCCTCGCTGCCTCCCCCTCTCACTGCCTCCCGCTCGCCACTCTGCTCCCTCACTGCCTCCCGCTCGCCACTCTGCTCCCTCCTCTGCCTCCCGCTCGCCACTCTGCTCCCACTCTGCCTCCCGCTCGCCACTCTGCTCCCTCTCTGCCTCCCGCTCGCCACTCTGCTCCCTCTCTGCCTCCCGCTCGCCACTCTGCTCCCTCTCTGCCTCCCGCTCGCCAATCTGCTCCTCTCTGCCTCCCGCTCGCCACTCTGCTCCCTCTCTGCCTCCCGCTCGCCACTCTGCTCCCTCTCTGCCTCCCGCTCGCCACTCTGCTCCCTCTCTGCCTCCGCTCGCCACTCTGCTCCCTCTCTGCCTCCCGCTCGCCACTCTGCTCCCTCTCTGCCCTCCCGCTCGCCACTCTGCTCCCTCTCTGCCTCCCGCTCGCCACCTTGCTCCCTCGCTACCTCTCTATCCCCAATCTGCTCCCTCACTTCCTCCCACTCCCTAGCTGCCTCCCACTCACCACTCTGCTCCCTCACTGCCTCCCGCTCACCACTCTGCTCCCTCACTGCCTCCCGCTCACCACTCTGCTCCCTCACTGCCTCCCCGCTCCCCACTCTGCTCCCTCGCTGCCTCCCGCTCGCCACTCTGCTCCCTCACTGCCCTCTCCCTCCCTCACTGCCTCCCCGCTCGCCACTCTGCTCCCTCGTTGACTCCCGCTCATCACTCTGCTCCCTCACTGCCGCCTTTTCGCGACCCCTGCTCCCTCACTGCCTCTCCCTCCCTCACCGCCTCCTGCACGCCTCCCTGCTCCCCAATCTGCTTCCTCAATGCCTACCGCCAACCACTCTGCTCCCCTCGCTGCCTACTTCTCCTCACTCTGCTCACTCGCTGCCTCCCACTCCCTCCCTGCCTCCCGCTCGCCCACTCTGCTCCCTCGTTGACTCCCGCTCATCACTTCTGCTCCCACACTGCCGCCTTTTCACGACCCTGCTCCCTTACTGCCTCCCCCTGCCTCGCAGTCTCCCGTTTATCACTCTGCTCCCTCGCTGCCCACTTGCTGCATTCTGCTCCCACTCTGCTCCCTCAGTGCCTCCCCCTCCCTCACTGCCTCCCCCTCCCCACTCTGCTCCTTCGCTGCTTCCCGCTCCCCACTCTGCTCCCTCGCTGCCTCCCACTCGCCACTCTGCTCCCTCGCTGCCTCCCACTCGCCACTCTGCTCCCTCGCTGCCTCCCGCTCGCCACTCTGCTCCCTCGCTGCCTCCCGCTCGCCACTCTGCTCCCTCGCTGCCTCCCGCTCGCCACTCTGCTCCCTCGCTGCCTCCCCGCTCGCCACTCTGCTCCCTCGCTGCCTCCCGCTCGCCACTCTGCTCCCTCGCTGCCTCCCGCTCGCCACTCTGCTCCCTCGCTGCCTCCCCGCTCGCCACTCTGCTCCCTCGCTGCCTCCCGCTCGCCACTCTGCTCCCTCGCTGCCTCCCGCTCGCCACTCTGCTCCCTCGCTGCCTCCCGCTCGCCACTCTGCTCCCTCGCTGCCTCCCGCTCGCCACTCTGCTCCCTCGCTGCCTCCCGCTCGCCACTTCTGCTCCCCTCGCTGCCTCCCGCTCGCCACTCTGCTCCCCTCGCTGCCTCCCGCTCGCCACTCTGCTCCCTCGCTGCCTCCCGCTCGCCACTCTGCTCCCTCGCTGCTCCCGCTCGCCACTCTGCTCCCTCGCTGCCTCCCGCTCGCCACTCTGCTCCCTCGCTGCCTCCCGCTCGCCACTCTGCTCCCCGTCGCTGCCTCCCGCTCGCCACTCTGCTCCCTCGCTGCCCTCCCGCTCGCCACTCTGCTCCCTCGCTGCCTCCCGCTCGCCACTCTGCTCCCTCGCTGCCTCCCGCTCGCCACTCTGCTCCCTCGCTGCCTCCCGCTCGCCACTCTGCTCCCTCGCTGCCTCCCGCTAACTATTCTGCTCCCTTGCTGCCTCCCGGTCGCCACCCTGCTCCCTCACTTCCTCGCGCTCAACACCCTCCTCCCTCACTGCCTCCCTTCCCCATCCTGCTCGCTACCCTCCCGCTCGCCACCCTGCTCCCACGCTGCCTCCCCGCTCGCCACCATGCTCCCACGCTGCCTCCCGCTCGCCACGCTGCTCCCTCGCTGCCTCCCGCTCGCCACTCCTGCTCCCTCGCTGCCTCCCGCTCGCCACTCTGCTCCCTCGCTGCCTCCCCGCTCGCCACTCTGCTCCCTCGCTGCCTCCCGCTCGCCACTCTGCTCCCTCGCTGCCTCCCGCTCGCCACTCTGCTCCCTCGCTGCCTCCCGCTCGCCACTCTGCTCCCTCGCTGCCTCCCGCTCGCCACTCTGCTCCCTCGCTGCCTCCCGCTCGCCACTCTGCTCCCTCGCTGCCTCCCGCTAACTATTCTGCTCCCTCGCTGCCTCCCGGTCGCCACCCTGCTCCCTCACTTCCTCGCGCTCAACACCCTCCTCCCTCACTGCCTCCCTTCCCCATCCTGCTCGCTACCTCCCGCTCGCCACCCTGCTCCCACGCTGCCTCCCGCTCGCCACCATGCTCCACGCTGCCTCCCGCTCACCACGCTGCTCCCTCTCTGCCTCCCGCTCGCCAC
Organism: Isurus oxyrinchus; assembly: GCA_026770705.1. NCBI lineage: Eukaryota > Metazoa > Chordata > Chondrichthyes > Lamniformes > Lamnidae > Isurus > Isurus oxyrinchus. Next base: position 4,555 of record JANJGN010003239.1, read on the forward strand.
TCTGCTCCCTCGCTGCCTCCCGCTCGCCACTCTGCTCCCTCGCTGCCTCCCGCTCGCCACTCTGCTCCCTCGCTGCCTCCCGCTCGCCACTCTGCTCCCTCGCTGCCTCCCGCTCGCCACTCTGCTCCCTCGCTGCCTCCCGCTCGCCACTCTGCTCCCTCGCTGCCTCCCGCTCGCCACTCTGCTCCCTCGCTGCCTCCCGCTCGCCACTCTGCTCCTCGCTGCCTCCCCGCTCGCCACTCTGCTCCCTCGCTGCCTCCCGCTCGCCACTCTGCTCCCTCGCTGCCTCCCGCTCGCCACTCTGCTCCCTCGCTGCCTCCCCCTCTCACTGCCTCCCACTCCCTCACTGCCTCCCGCTCGCCACTCTGCTCCCTCTCTGCCTCCCGCTCGCCACTCTGCTCCCTCTCTGCCTCCCGCTCGCCACTCTGCTCCCTCTCTGCCTCCCGCTCGCCACTCTGCTTCCTCTCTGCCTCCCGCTCGCCACTCTGCTCCCTCTCTGCCTCCCGCTCGCCACTCTGCTCCCTCTCTGCCTCCCGCTCGCCACTCTGCTCCTCTCTGCCTCCCGCTCGCCACCTTGCTCCCTCGCTACCTCTCAATCCCCAATCTGCTCCCTCACTTCCTCCCACTCCCTAGCTGCCTCCCACTCACCACTCTGCTCCCTCACTGCCTCCCGCTCACCACTCTGCTCCCTCACTGCCTCCCGCTCACCACTCTGCTCCCTCACTGCCTCCCGCTCCCCACTCTGCTCCCTCGCTGCCTCCCGCTCGCCACTCTGCTCCCTCACTGCCTCTCCCTCCCTCACTGCCTCCCGCTCGCCACTCTGCTCCCTCGTTGACTCCCGCTCATCACTCTGCTCCCTCACTGCCGCCTTTTCGCGACCCTGCTCCCTCACTGCCTCTCCCTCCCTCACCGCCTCCTGCACGCCTCCCTGCTCCCCAATCTGCTTCCTCAATGCCTACCCGCCAACCACTCTGCTCCCTCGCTGCCTACTGCTCCTCACTCTGCTCACTCGCTGCCTCCCACTCCCTCCCTGCCTCCCGCTCGCCACTCTGCTCCCTCGTTGACTCCCGCTCATCACTCTGCTCCCACACTGCCGCCTTTTCGCGACCCTGCTCCCTTACTGCCTCCCCCTGCCTCGCAGTCTCCCGTTTATCACTCTGCTCCCTCGCTGCCCACTTGCTGCATTCTGCTCCCCACTCTGCTCCCTCAGTGCCTCCCCCTCCCTCACTGCCTCCCCCTCCCCACTCTGCTCCGTCGCTGCTTCCCGCTCCCCACTCTGCTCCCTCGCTGCCTCCCACTCGCCACTCTGCTCCCTCGCTGCCTCCCGCTCGCCACTCTGCTCCCTCGCTGCCTCCCGCTCGCCACTCTGCTCCCTCGCTGCCTCCCGCTCGCCACTCTGCTCCCTCGCTGCCTCCCGCTCGCCACTCTGCTCCCTCGCTGCCTCCCCGCTCGCCACTCTGCTCCCTCGCTGCCTCCCGCTCGCCACTCTGCTCCCTCGCTGCCTCCCGCTCGCCACTCTGCTCCTCGCTGCTCCCGCTCGCACTCTGCTCCCTCGCTGCCTCCCGCTCGCACTCTGCTCCCTCGCTGCCTCCCGCTCGCCACTCTGCTCCCTCGCTGCCTCCCGCTCGCCACTCTGCTCCCTCGCTGCCTCCCGCTCGCCACTCCTGCTCCCTCGCTGCCTCCCGCTCGCCACTCTGCTCCCTCGCTGCCTCCCGCTCGCCACTCTGCTCCCTCGCTGGCCTCCCGCTCGCCACTCTGCTCCCTCGCTGCTCCGCTCGCCACTCTGCTCCTCGCTGCCTCCGCTCGCCACTCTGCTCCCTCGCTGCCTCCCGCTCGCCACTCTGCTCCCTCGCTGCCTCCCGCTCGCCACTCTGCTCCCTCGCTGCCTCCCGCTCGCCACTCTGCTCCCTCGCTGCCTCCCGCTCGCCACTCTGCTCCCTCGCTGCCTCCCGCTCGCCACTCTGCTCCCTCGCTGCCTCCCGCTCGCCACTCTGCTCCCTCGCTGCCTCCCGCTCGCCACTCTGCTCCCTCGCTGCCTCCCGCTCGCCACTCTGCTCCCTCGCTGCCTCCCCGCCTCGCCACTCTGCTCCCTCGCTGCCTCCCGCTCGCCACTCTGCTCCCTCGCTGCCTCCCCGCTCGCCACTCTGCTCCCTCGCTGCCTCCCGCTCGCCACTCTGCTCCCTCGCTGCCTCCCGCTCGCCACTCTGCTCCTCGCTGCCTCCCGCTAACTATTCTGCTCCCTTGCTGCCTCACTTCCTCGCGCTCAACACCCTCCTCCCTCACTGCCTCCCTTCCCCATCCTGCTCGCTACCTCCCGCTCGCCACCCTGCTCCCACGCTCCATCCCGCTCGCCACCATGCTCCCACGCTGCCTCCCGCTCACCACGCTGCTCCCTCGCTGCCTCCCACTCACCACTCTGCTCCCTTACTTCCTCCCCGCTCCCTATCCTGCCCCCTCACTCGCTCCTGTTCGCCACCCCTGCTCCCTCCCTGCCTCCCCCTCCCTCGATGCCTCCTGCTCGCAACTCTGCTCCCTCACTGCCCTCCGCTCGCCACTCTGCTCCCTCACTGCCCTCCACTCCCAACTCTTCTCCCTCACTGCCCTCGCACTCCAACTCTGCTCCCTCACTGCCCTCCACTCCCAACTCTGCTCCCTCACTGCCCTCCACTCCCAATTCTGCTCCCTCACTGCCTACCGCTAACTACTCTGCTCCCTTGCTGCCTCCCCGGTTGCCACTCTGCTCCCTCACTTCCTCCCGCTCAACACCCTCCTCCCTCACTGCCTCCCTTTCCCATCCTGCTCGCTCCCCTCCCACTCGCCACCTTGCTCCCTCGCTACCTCTCAATCCCCAATCTGGTCCCTCACTGCCTCCATCTCCCCACACTGCTGCCCGCTCCCTATCCTGCTCCCTCGCTACCTTCTGCTCCCAATCCTACACCCCTCACTACCTCTGCTCGCCACTCTGTTCCCTCAATGCCTCCCGCACACCACTCTGCTCCCTCGCTACCTCCCGCGCCCCACCGCTCCCTCGCTACCCTCCCGCTCCCCACTCTGCTCCCTCACTGCCTCCCGCTCGCGACCTTGCTCCCTTACTTCCTCCCTGCTTCCCTATCCTACCCCCTCACTCGCACCTGCTCGCCACCCAGCTCCCTCACTGCCTCCCCGTCCCTCGATGCCTTCGCTCGCCACGCTTATGCCTCACTGCCTCCCGCTCGCCACTTTGCTCCCTCACTGCCTCCCACTCCCTCCATGCCTCCTGCTCGCCACTCTGCTCCCTCACTGCCTCACGCTCGCCACTCTGCTCCCTCAATGCCCTCCACTCCCAACTCTGCTCCCTCACTGCCCTCCCCAATCTGCTCCCTCACAGCCTCCATCTCCCCCACACTGCTCCCCGCTCCCTATCCTGCTCCCTAGCTACCTTCTGCTCCCAATCCTACTCCCTCACTACCTCTGCTCGCCAACCTGCTCCCTCACTGCCTCCCGCTCGCCACTCTGATCCCTCGCTGCCTCCCGCTCGCCACTCTGCTCCCCTCGCTGCCTCCCGCTCGCCACACTGATCCCTCGCTGCCTCCCCCTCCCTCGATGCCTCCTGCTCACCACTTTGCTCCCTCACTGCCTCACGCTCGCCACTCTGCTCCCTCAATGCCCTCCACTCCCAACTCTACTCCCTCACTGCCCTCCACTCCCCACTCTGCTCCCTCACTGCCCACCACTCCCGACTCTGCTCCCTCACTGCCCTCCACTCCCAATTCTGCTCCCTCACTGCCCTCCACTCCCCACTCTGCTCCCTCACTGCCTACCACTCCCCGACTCTGCTCCCTCACTGCCCTCCACTCCCAATTCTGCTCCCTCACTGCCCTCCACTCCCCACTTTGCTCCCTCACTGCCCTCCACTCCCAACTCTGCTCCCTCACTGCCTACCGGTCAACACCCTCCTCCCTCACTGCTTCCCTTCCCCATCCTGCTCGCTACCTCCCACTCGCCACCCTGCTCCCTCGCTCCCTCCCACTCCACCACCTTGCTCCCTCGCTACCTCTCAATCCCCAATCTGCTCCCCGCCTCGCCCACTCTGCTCCCTCGCTGCCTCCCGCTCGCCACTCTGCTCCCTCGCTGCCTCCCCGCCTCCCGCCCTCCCTCCCTGCTCCCTCGCTGCCTCCCGCTCGCCACTCTGCTCCCTCGCTGCCTCCCCGCTCGCCACTCTGCTCCCTCGCTGCCTCCCGCTCGCCACTCTGCTCCCCTCGCTGCCTCCCGCTCGCCACTCTGCTCCCCTCGCTGCCTCCCGCTCGCCACTCTGCTCCCTCGCTGCCTCCCGCTCGCCACTCTGCTCCCTCGCTGCCTCCCGCTCGCCACTCTGCTCCCTCGCTGCCTCCCGCTCGCCACTCTGCTCCCTCGCTGCCTCCCGCTCGCCACTCTGCTCCCTCGCTGCCTCCCGCTCGCCACTCTGCTCCCTCGCTGCCTCCCGCTCGCCACTCTGCTCCCTCGCTGCCTCCCGCTCGCCACTCTGCTCCCTCGCTGCCTCCCGCTCGCCACTCTGCTCCCTCGCTGCCTCCCGCTCGCCACTCTGCTCCCTCGCTGCCTCCCGCTCGCCACTCTGCTCCCTCGCTGCCTCCCGCTCGCCACTCTGCTCCCTCGCTGCCTCCCGCTCGCCACTCTGCTCCCTCGCTGCATCCCGCTCGCCACTCTGCTCCCTCGCTGCCTCCCGCTCGCCCACTCTGCTCCCTCGCTGCCTCCCCGCTCGCCACTCTGCTCCCTCGCTGCCTCCCGCTCGCCACTCTGCTCCCTCGCTGCCTCCCGCTCGCCCACTCTGCTCCCTCGCTGCCTCCCGCTCGCCACTCTGCTCCCTCGCTGCCTCCCGCTCGCCACTCTGCTCCCTCGCTGCCTCCCGCTCGCCACTCTGCTCCCTCGCTGCCTCCCGCTCGCCACTCTGCTCCCTCGCTGCCTCCCGCCTCGCCACTCTGCTCCCTCGCTGCCTCCCGCTCGCCACTCTGCTCCCTCGCTGCCTCCCGCTCGCCACTCTGCTCCCTCGCTGCCTCCCGCTCGCCACTCTGCTCCCTCGCTGCCTCCCGCTCGCCACTCTGCTCCCTCGCTGCCTCCCGCTCGCCACTCTGCTCCCTCGCTGCCTCCCGCTCGCCACTCTGCTCCCTCGCTGCCTCCCGCTCGCCACTCTGCTCCCCTCGCTGCCTCCCGCTCGCCACTCTGCTCCCTCGCTGCCTCCCGCTCGCCACTCTGCTCCCTCGCTGCCTCCCGCTCGCCACTCTGCTCCCTCGCTGCCTCCCGCTCGCCACTCTGCTCCCTCGCTGCCTCCCGCTCGCCACTCTGCTCCCTCGCTGCCTCCCGCTCGCCACTCTGCTCCCTCGCTGCCCTCCCGCTCGCCACTCTGCTCCCTCGCTGCCTCCCGCTCGCCACTCTGCTCCCTCGCTGCCTCCCGCTCGCCACTCTGCTCCCTCGCTGCCTCCCGCTCGCCACTCTGCTCCCTCGCTGCCTCCCGCTCGCCACTCTGCTCCCTCGCTGCCTCCCGCTCGCCACTCTGCTCCTCGCTGCCTCCCGCTCGCCACTCTGCTCCCTCGCTGCCTCCCGCTCGCCACTCTGCTCCCTCGCTGCCTCCCGCTCGCCCACTCTGCTCCCTCGCTGCCTCCCCCGCTCGCCACTCTGCTCCCTCGCTGCCTCCCGCTCGCCACTCTGCTCCCTCGCTGCCTCCCCCGCCTCGCCCCGCACTCTGCTCCCTCGCTGCCTCCCGCTCGCCACTCTGCTCCCTCGCTGCCTCCCGCTCGCCCACTCTGCTCCCCTCGCTGCCTCCCGCTCGCCACTCTGCTCCCTCGCTGCCTCCCCGCTCGCCACTCTGCTCCCTCGCTGCCTCCCGCTCGCCACTTCTGCTCCCTCGCTGCCTCCCGCTCGCCACTCTGCTTCCCTCGCTGCCTCCCGCTCGCCACTCTGCTCCCTCGCTGCCTCCCGCTCGCCACTCTGCTCCCTCGCTGCCTCCCGCTCGCCACTCTGCTCCCTCGCTGCCTCCCCGCTCGCCACTCTGCTCCCCTCGCTGCCTCCCGCTCGCCACTCTGCTCCCTCGCTGCCTCCCCGCTCGCCACTCTGCTCCCTCGCTGCCTCCCGCTCGCCACTCTGCTCCCTCGCTGCCTCCCGCTCGCCACTCTGCTCCCTCGCTGCCTCCCGCTCGCCACTCTGCTCCCTCGCTGCCTCCCGCTCGCCACTCTGCTCCCTCGCTGCCTCCCGCTCGCCACTCTGCTCCCTCGCTGCCTCCCGCTCGCCACTCTGCTCCCTCGCTGCCTCCCGCTCGCCACTCTGCTCCCTCGCTGCCTCCCGCTCGCCACTCCTGCTCCCTCGCTGCCTCCCGCTCGCCACTCTGCTCCCTCGCTGCCTCCCGCTCGCCACTCTGCTCCCTCGCTGCCTCCCGCTCGCCACTCTGCTCCCTCGCTGCCTCCCGCTCGCCACTCTGCTCCCTCGCTGCCTCCCGCTCGCCACTCTGCTCCCTCGCTGCCTCCCGCTCGCCACTCTGCTCCCTCGCTGCCTCCCGCTCGCCACTCTGCTCCCTCGCTGCCTCCCGCTCGCCCACTCTGCTCCCTCGCTGCCTCCCGCTCGCCACTCTGCTCCCTCGCTGCCTCCCGCTCGCCACTCTGCTCCCTCGCTGCCTCCCGCTCGCCACTCTGCTCCCTCGCTGCCCTCCCGCTCGCCACTCTGCTTCCCTCGCTGCCTCCCGCTCGCCACTCTGCTCCCTCGCTGCCTCCCGCTCGCCACTCTGCTCCCTCGCTGCCTCCCGCTCGCCACTCTGCTCCCTCGCTGCCTCCCGCTCGCCACTCTGCTCCCTCGCTGCCCTCCCGCTCGCCACTCTGCTCCCTCGCTGCCTCCCGCTCGCCACTCTGCTCCCTCGCTGCCTCCCGCTCGCCACTCTGCTCCCTCGCTGCCTCCCGCTCGCCACTCTGCTCCCTCGCTGCCTCCCGCTCGCCACTCTGCTCCCTCGCTGCCTCCCGCTCGCCACTCTGCTCCCTCGCTGCCTCCCGCTCGCCACTCTGCTCCCTCGCTGCCTCCCCCGCTCGCCACTCTGCTCCCTCGCTGCCTCCCGCTCGCCACTCTGCTCCCTCGCTGCCTCCCGCTCGCCACTCTGCTCCCTCGCTGCCTCCCGCTCGCCACTCTGCTCCCTCGCTGCCTCCCGCTCGCCACTCTGCTCCCTCGCTGCCTCCCGCTCGCCACTCTGCTCCCTCGCTGCCTCCCGCTCGCCACTCTGCTCCCTCGCTGCCTCCCGCTCGCCACTCTGCTCCCTCGCTGCCTCCCGCTCGCCACTCTGCTCCCTCGCTGCCTCCCGCTCGCCACTCTGCTCCCTCGCTGCCTCCCGCTCGCCACTCTGCTCCCTCGCTGCCTCCCGCTCGCCACTCTGCTCCCTCGCTGCCTCCCGCTCGCCACTCTGCTCCCTCGCTGCCTCCCGCTCGCCACTCTGCTCCCTCGCTGCCTCCCGCTCGCCACTCTGCTCCCTCGCTGCCTCCCGCTCGCCACTCTGCTCCTCGCTGCCTCCCGCTCGCCACTCTGCTCCCTCGCTGCCTCCCCGCTCGCCACTCTGCTCCCTCGCTGCCTCCCGCTCGCCACTCTGCTCCCTCGCTGCCTCCCGCTCGCCACTCTGCTCCCTCGCTGCCTCCCGCTCGCCACTCTGCTCCCTCGCTGCCTCCCGCTCGCCACTCTGCTCCCTCGCTGCCTCCCGCTCGCCCACTCTGCTCCCTCGCTGCCTCCCGCTCGCCACTCTGCTCCCTCGCTGCCTCCCGCTCGCCACTCTGCTCCCTCGCTGCCTCCCGCTCGCCACTCTGCTCCCCTCGCTGCCTCCCGCTCGCCACTCTGCTCCCTCGCTGCCTCCCGCTCGCCACTCTGCTCCCTCGCTGCCTCCCGCTCGCCACTCTGCTCCCTCGCTGCCTCCCGCTCGCCACTCTGCTCCCTCGCTGCCTCCCGCTCGCCACTCTGCTCCCTCGCTGCCTCCCGCTCGCCACTCTGCTCCCTCGCTGCCTCCCGCTCGCCACTCTGCTCCCTCGCTGCCTCCCGCTCGCCACTCTGCTCCCTCGCTGCCTCCCGCTCGCCACTCTGCTCCCTCGCTGCCTCCCGCTCGCCACTCTGGCTCCCTCGCTGCCTCCCGCTCGCTCCCGCCTCGCCACTCTGCTCCCTCGCTGCCTCCCGCTCGCCACTCTGCTCCCTCGCTGCCTCCCGCTCGCCACTCTGCTCCCTCGCTGCCTCCCGCTCGCCACTCTGCTCCCTCGCTGCCTCCCGCTCGCCACTCTGCTCCCTCGCTGCCTCCCGCTCGCCACTCTGCTCCCTCGCTGCCTCCCGCTCGCCACTCTGCTCCCTCGCTGCCTCCCGCTCGCCACTCTGCTCCCTCGCTGCCTCCCGCTCGCCACTCTGCTCCCTCGCTGCCTCCCGCTCGCCACTCTGCTCCCTCGCTGCTCCCGCTCGCCACTCTGCTCCCTCGCTGCCTCCCGCTCGCCACTCTGCTCCCTCGCTGCCTCCCGCTCGCCACTCTGCTCCCTCGCTGCCTCCCCGCTCGCCACTCTGCTCCCCTCGCTGCCTCCCCGCTCGCCACTCTGCTCCCTCGCTGCCTCCCGCTCGCCACTCTGCTCCCTCGCTGCCTCCCCGCTCGCCACTCTGCTCCCTCGCTGCCTCCCCGCTCGCCACTCTGCTCCCTCGCTGCCTCCCGCTCGCCACTCTGCTCCCTCGCTGCCTCCCGCTCGCCACTCTGCTCCCTCGCTGCCTCCCGCTCGCCACTCTGCTCCTCGCTGCCTCCCGCTCGCCACTTGCTCCCTCGCTGCCCTCCCGCTCGCCACTCTGCTCCCTCGCTGCCTCCCCGCTCGCCACTCTGCTCCCTCGCTGCCTCCCGCTCGCCACTCTGCTCCCTCGCTGCCTCCCGCTCGCCACTCTGCTCCCTCGCTGCCTCCCCGCTCGCCACTCTGCTCCCTCGCTGCCTCCCGCTCGCCACTCTGCTCCCTCGCTGCCTCCCGCTCGCCACTCTGCTCCCTCGCTGCCTCCCCGCTCGCCACTCTGCTCCCTCGCTGCCTCCCGCTCGCCACTCTGCTCCTCGCTGCCCCTCCTCGCCACTCTGCTCCCTCGCTGCCTCCCCGCTCGCCACTCTGCTCCCTCGCTGCCTCCCGCTCGCCACTCTGCTCCCTCGCTGCCTCCCGCTCGCCACTCTGCTCCCTCGCTGCCTCCCGCTCGCCACTCCTGCTCCCTCGCTGCCTCCCCGCTCGCCACTCTGCTCCCTCGCTGCCTCCCGCTCGCCACTCTGCTCCCTCGCTGCCTCCCCGCTCGCCACTCTGCTCCCTCGCTGCCTCCCGCTCGCCACTCTGCTCCCTCGCTGCCTCCCGCTCGCCACTCTGCTCCCTCGCTGCCTCCCGCTCGCCACTCTGCTCCCTCGCTGCCTCCCGCTCGCCACTCTGCTCCCTCGCTGCCTCCCGCTCGCCACTCTGCTCCCTCGCTGCCTCCCGCTCGCCACTCTGCTCCCTCGCTGCCTCCCGCTCGCCACTCTGCTCCCCTCGCTGCCTCCCGCTCGCCACTCTGCTCCCTCGCTGCCTCCCGCTCGCCACTCTGCTCCCTCGCTGCCTCCCGCTCGCCACTCTGCTCCCTCGCTGCCTCCCCGCTCGCCACTCTGCTCCCCTCGCTGCCTCCCCGCTCGCCACTCTGCTCCCCTCGCTGCCTCCCGCTCGCCACTCTGCTCCCTCGCTGCCTCCCGCTCGCCACTCTGCTCCCTCGCTGCCTCCGCTCGCCCTCTGCCCCCGCTGCCTCCGCTCGCCACTCTGCTCCCTCGCTGCCTCCCGCTCGCCACTCTGCTCCCTCGCTGCCTCCCGCTCGCCACTCTGCTCCCTCGCTGCCTCCCGCTCGCCACTCTGCTCCCTCGCTGCCTCCCGCTCGCCACTCTGCTCCTCGCTGCCTCCCGCTCGCCACTCTGCTCCCTCGCTGCCTCCCGCTCGCCACTCTGCTCCCTCGCTGCCTCCCGCTCGCCACTCTGCTCCCTCGCTGCCTCCCGCTCGCCACTCTGCTCCCTCGCTGCCTCCCGCTCGCCACTCTGCTCCCTCGCTGCCTCCCGCTCGCCACTCTGCTCCCTCGCTGCCTCCCGCTCGCCACTCTGCTCCCTCGCTGCCTCCCGCTCGCCACTCTGCTCCCTCGCTGCCTCCCGCTCGCCACTCTGCTCCCTCGCTGCCTCCCGCTCGCCACTCTGCTCCCTCGCTGCCTCCCGCTCACTATCCTGCCCGCTCGCTGCCTTCTGCTCCCCACCCTGCTCCGTGACTGCTTCCCCCTCCCTCACTGCCTCCCACTCACCATCCTTCTACCTCGCTGCCTCCCGCTCCCACTCTGCTCCCTCACTGCCTCCCGCTCGCCACTCTGCTCCCTCAGTGCCTCACGCTCGCTCCTCTGCGACCTCACTGCCTCCCACTCCCTCGCTCCCTCCTGCTCCCCACTCTGCTCCTTCAATGCCTACCGCTAACCACTTTGTTCCCTCGCTGCCTACTGTTCCTCACTCTGCACCCTCACTGCCTCCCACTCCCTCACTTCCTCCCGCTTGCCACTCTGCTCCCTCACTGCCTCCCCCTCGCCACTCTGCTCCTTCCCTGCCTCCCGCTCACCACTCTGCTCCCTCACTGCCTCCCGCTCCCTCACTGCCTCCCACTCGACACTTTGGTCCCTCACTGCCTCCCACTCCCTCGCTCCCTCCTGCTCCCCACTCTGCTCCCCTCCCTGCCTCCCCCTCGCCACTCTGCTCCCTCACTGCCTCCCGCTCGCCACTCTGCTCCCTCTCTGCCTCCCGCTCGCCACTCTGCTCCCTCTCTGCCTCCCGCTCGCCACTCTGCTCCCTCTCTGCCTCCCGCTCGCCACTCTGCCTCCCTCTCTGCCTCCCGCTCGCCACTCTGCTCCTCCTCTCCCGCTCGCCACTCTGCTCCCTCTCTGCCTCCCGCTCGCCACTCTGCTCCCTCTCTGCCTCCCGCTCGCCACTCTGCTCCCTCTCTGCCTCCCGCTCGCCACTCTGCTCCCTCACTGCCTCTCCCTCCCTCACTGCCTCCCGCTCGCCACTCTGCTCCCTCGTTGACTCCCGCTCATCACTCTGCTCCCTCACTGCCTCCCGCTCCCCACTCTGCTCCCTCGCTGCCCTCCCGCTCGCCACTCTGCTCCCTCACTGCCTCTCCCTCCCTCACTGCCTCCCGCTCGCCACTCTGCTCCCTCGTTGACTCCCGCTCATCACTCTGCTCCCTCACTGCCGCCTTTTCGCGACCCTGCTCCCTCACTGCCTCTCCCTCCCTCAGCGCCTCCTGCTCGCCTCCCTGCTCCCCAATCTGCTTCCTCAATGCCTACCGCCAACCACTCTGCTCCCTCGCTGCCTACTGCTCCTCACTCTGCTCACTCGCTGCCTCCCACTCCCTCCCTGCCTCCCGCTCGCCACTCTGCTCCCTCGTTGACTCCCGCTCATCACTCTGCTCCCTCACTGCCGCCTTTTCGCGACCCTGCTCCCTTACTGCCTCCCCCTGCCTCGCAGTCTCCCGTTTATCACTCTGCTCCCTCGCTGCCCACTTGCTGCCTTCTGCTCCCACTCTGCTCCCTCAGTGCCTCCCCCTCCCTCACTGCCTCCCCCTCCCCACTCTGCTCCGTCGCTGCTTCCCCGCTCCCCACTCTGCTCCCTCGCTGCCTCCCACTCGCCACTCTGCTCCCTCGCTGCCTCCCACTCGCCACTCTGCTCCCTCGCTGCCTCCCACTCCCCACTCTGCTCCCTCGCTGCCTCCCGCTCGCCACTCTGCTCCCTCGCTGCCTCCCACTCCCCCACTCTGCTCCCTCGCTGCCTCCCGCTCGCCACTCTGCTCCCTCGCTACCTCCCGCTCAGCCACTCTGCTTCCTCGCTGCCTCCCGCTCACCACTCTGCTCCCTTATTTCCTCCCCGCTCCTATCCTGCCCCCTCACTCGCTCCTGATCGCCAACCTGCTCCCTCACTGCCTCCCCGTCCCTCGATGCCTCCCGCTCGCCACTCTGATGCCTCACTGCCTCCCGCTCGCCACTCTGCTCCCTCCCTGTCCTCCCCCCTCCCTCGATGCCTCCTGCTCGCCACTTTGCTCCCTCACTGCCTCCCCCTCCCTCGATGCCTCCTGGCACCACTCTGCTCCCTCACTGCCTCATGCTCGCCACTCTGCTCCCTCACTGCCCTCCACTCCCAACTCTGCTCCCTCACTGCCCTGCACTCCTCACTCTGCTCCCTCACTGCCCTCCACTCCCAACTCTGCTCCCTCACTGCCCTCCACTTCCAACTCTGCTCCCTCACTGCTCTCCACTCCCAACTCTGCTCCCTCACTGCCCTCCACTCCCAACTCTGCTCCCTCACTGCCCTCCACTCCTAACTCTGCTGCCTCACTGCCCTCCACTCCCAACTCTGCTCCCCCTCACTGCCCTCCACTCCCAACTCTGCTCCCTCACTGCCTACGCCTAACTACTCTGCTCCCTCGCTGCCCTCCCGGTTGCCACTCTGCTTCCCTCACTTCCTCTCCCGCTCAACACCCTCCTCCCTCACTGCCTCCCTTTCCCATCCTGCTCACTACCTCCCACTCACCACCTTGCTCCCTCGCTAGCTCTCAATCCCCAATCTGCTCCCTCACTGCCTCCATCTCCCACACTGCTGCCCGCTCCCTATCCTGCCTCCCTCGCTACCTTCTGCTCCCAATCCTACTCCCTCACTACCTCTGCTCACCACTGTGCTCCTCACTGCCTCCCGCACACCACTGTGCTCCCTCACTGCCTCCCGCACACCACTTTGCTCCCTCACTGCCTCCCGCACACCACTCTGCTCCCTCACTGCCTCCCGCACACCACTCTGCTCCCTCGCTACCTCCCGCTCCCCACTGCTCCCTCGCTAATCCCGCTCCCCACTCTGCTCCCCCACTGCCTCCCGCTCACCACTCTGCTCCCTCGCTGCCTCCCGCTTGCCACCCTTGCTCCCTTACTTCCTCCCCGCTCCCTATCCTACCCCCTCACTCGCTCCTGCTCGCCACCCAGCTCCCTCACTGCCTCCCCGTCCCTCGATGCCTTCGCTCGCCACTCTGATGCCTCACTGTCTCCCGCTCGCCACTCTGATCCCTCACTGCCTCCCTCTCCCCTCGATGCCTCCTGCTCACCACTTTGCTCCCTCACTGCCTACCCCTCCCTCCATGCCTCCTGCTCGCCACTCTGCTCCCCTCACTGCCTCACGATCGCCACTCTGCTCCCTCACTGCCCTCCACTCCCAACTCTGCTCCCTCACTGCCTCCACTCCCCACTCTGCTCCCTCACTGCCCTCCACTCCCAACTCTGCTCCCTCACTGACCTCCACTCCCCACTCTGCTCCCTCACTGCCTACCGCTCAACACCCTCCTCCCTCACTGCTTCCCTTCCACATCCTGCTCGCTACCTCCCGCTCGCCACCCTGCTCCCTTGTTCCCTCCCAATCGCCACCTTGCTCCCCTCGCTACCTCTCAATCCCCAATCTGCTCCCTCACTGCCTCCATCTCCCCACACTGCTCCCCCGCTCGCCACTCTGCTCCCTCGCTGCCTCCCGCTCGCCACTCCTGCTCCCTCGCTGCCTCCCGCTCGCCACTCTGCTCCCTCGCTGCCTCCCGCTCGCCACTCTGCCTCCCTCGCTGCCTCCCGCTCGCCACTCTGCTCCCTCGCTGCCTCCCGCTCGCCACTCTGCTCCCTCGCTGCCTCCCGCTCGCCCACTCTGCTCCCTCGCTGCCTCCCGCTCGCCACTCTGCTCCCTCGCTGCCTCCCGCTCCGCCACTCTGCTCCCTCGCTGCCTCCCGCTCGCCACTCTGCTCCCCTCGCTGCCTCCCGCTCGCCACTCTGCTCCCCTCGCTGCCTCCCGCTCGCCACTCTGCTCCCCTCGCTGCCTCCCTCCCGCTCGCCACTCTGCTCCCTCGCTGCCTCCCGCTCGCCACTCTGCTCCCTCGCTGCCTCCCGCTCGCCACTCTGCTCCCTCGCTGCCTCCCGCTCGCCACTCTGCTCCCTCGCTGCCTCCCGCTCGCCACTCTGCTCCCTCGCTGCCTCCCGCTCGCCCACTCTGCTCCCTCGCTGCCTCCGCTCGCCACTCTGCTCCCTCGCTGCCTCCCGCTCGCCACTCTGCTCCCTCGCTGCCTCCCGCTCGCCACTCTGCTCCCTCGCTGCCTCCCGCTCGCCACTCTGCTCCCTCGCTGCCTCCCCCCCCGCTCGCCACTCTGCTCCCCTCGCTGCCTCCCGCTCGCCACTCTGCTCCCTCGCTGCCTCCCGCTCGCCACTCTGCTCCCTCGCTGCCTCCCGCTCGCCACTCTGCTCCCTCGCTGCCTCCCGCTCGCCACTCTGCTCCCTCGCTGCCTCCCGCTCGCCACTCTGCTCCCTCGCTGCCTCCCGCTCGCCAATCTGCTCCCTCGCTGCCTCCCGCTCGCCACTCTGCTCCCTCGCTGCCTCCCGCTCGCCACTCTGCTCCCTCGCTGCCTCCCGCTCGCCACTCTGCTCCCTCGCTGCCTCCCGCTCGCCACTCTGCTCCCTCGCTGCCTCCCGCTCGCCACTCTGCTCCCCTCGCTGCCTCCCGCTCGCCACTCTGCTCCCTCGCTGCCTCCCGCTCGCCACTCTGCTCCCTCGCTGCCTCCCGCTCGCCACTCTGCTCCCTCGCTGCCTCCGCCTCGCCACTCTGCTCCCTCGCTGCCTCCCGCTCGCCACTCTGCTCCCTCGCTGCCTCCCGCTCGCCACTCTGCTCCCTCGCTGCCTCCCGCTCGCCACTCTGCTCCCTCGCTGCCTCCCCGCTCGCCACTCTGCTCCCTCGCTGCCTCCCGCTCGCCACTCTGCTCCCTCGCTGCCTCCCGCTCTCCACTCTGCTCCCTCGCTGCCTCCCGCTCACCACTCTGTTTCCCTCGCTGCCTCCCCCTCCCCTCACTGCCTCCCGCTCACTATCCTGCCCGCTCGCTGCCTTCTGCTCCCCACCCCTGCTCCGTGACTGCTTCCCCCTCCCTCACTGCCTCCCACTCACCATCCTTCTACCACGCTGCATCCCGCTCCCACTCTGCTCCCTCACTGCCTCCCCGCTCACCAATCAGCTCCTTCACTGCCTCCCACTCGCCACTCTGCTCCCTCAGTGCCTCCCACTCGCCACTCTGCTCCCCTCACTGCCTCACACTCGCTCCTCTGCGACCTCACTGCCTCCCACTCCCCTCGCTCCCTCCTGCTCCCCACTCTGCTCCTTCAATGCCTACCGCTAACCACTTTGTTCCCTCGCTGCCTACTGTTCCTCACTCTGCACCCTCACTGCCTCCCACTCCCTCACTTCCTCCCGCTTGCCACTCTGCTCCCTCACTGCCTCCCCCTCGCCACTCTGCTCCTTCCCTGCCTCCCGCTCACCCACTCTGCTCCCTCACTGCCTCCCGCTCCCCTCACTGCCTCCCACTCGACACTTTGGTCCCTCACTGCCTCCCACTCCCTCGCTCCCTCCTGCTCCCCACTCTGCTCCCTCGCTGCCTCCCCCTCCCCACTCTGCTCCCCTCACTGCCTCCCCCTCGCCAATCTGCTCCCTCACTACCTCCCCCTCGCCACTCTGCTCCCTCCCTGCCTACCCCTCGCCACTGTGCTCCCTCCCTGCCTACCCCTTGCCAATGTGCTCCCCTCCCCTGACTACCCCTCCCCACTCTGCTCCCTCACTGCCTCCCGCTCGCCACTCTGCTCCCTCACTGCCTCCCCTCGCCACTCTGCTCCCTCACTGGCTCCCTCTCCCTCCCTGCCTCCCCCTCACCAATCTGCTCCCTCACTACCTCCCCCTCGCCACTCTGCTCCCTCCCTGCCTCCCGCTCACCACTCTGCTCCCTCACTGCCTCCCACTTGTCACTCTGGTCCCTCAACTGGCCTCCCACTCCCTCGCTCCCTCCTGCTCCCCACTCTGCTCCCCGTCCCTGCCTCCCCGTTGCCACTCCTGCTCCCTCACTACCTCCCCCTCACCACTCTGCTCCCTCCCCTGCCTACCCCTCGCCGCTCTGCTACCTCACTGCCTCACGCTCGCCCCTCTGCTACCTCACTGCCTCACGCTCGCCCCTCTGCTACCTCACTGCCTCACGCTCGCCCCTCTGCTACCTCACTGCCTTACGCTCGCCCCTCTGCTACCTCACTGCCTCACGCTCGCACCCTCTGCTACCTCACTGCCTCACGCTCGCCCCTCTGCTACCTCACTGCCTCACGCTCGCCACTCTGCCCCCTCACTGCCTCACACTCGCCACTCTGCCCCCTCACTGCCTCACACTCGCCACTCTGCCCCCTCACTGCCTCCACTCCCCATTCTGCTCCCTCACTGCCTCCCCCCTCCCTCACTGCCTCCCGCTTGCAACTTGTTCCCTCGCTGCCTCCCCCCTCGCCACTCTGCTCCCTCACTGCCGCATGCTCCCTCCTGCTCGCCAGCCTGTTCCCTGCTCCCCAATCTGCTCCCTCAATGCCTACCGCTAACCATTCTGCTCCCTCGCTGCCTACTGCTCCCTCCTGCTCGCCACCCTGTTCCCTGCTCCCCAATCTGCTCCCTCAATGCCTACCCCTAACCACTCTGCTCCCCTCGCTGCCTACTGCTCCTCACTCTGCAACCTCACTGCCTCCCGCTCCCTCACTGCCTCCCCCTCGCCACTCTGCTCCCTCACTGCCTCCCCCCTCGCCACTCTGCTCCCTCACTGCCTCCCCCTCGCCACTCTGCCTCCCTCACTCCCTCCCCCTCGCCACTCTGCTCCCTCACTCCCTCCCCCTCGCCACTCTGCTCCCTCACTCCCTCCCCCTCGCCACTCTGCTCCCTCACTCCCTCCCCCTCGCCACTCTGCTCCCTCACTCCCTCCCCCTCGCCACTCTGCTCCCTCACTCCCTCCCCCTCGCCACTCTGCTCCCTCACTGCCTCCCGCTCGCCAGTCTGCTCCCTCAATGCCCTCCACTCCCAACTCTGCTCCCTCACTGCCCTCCACTCCCCACTCTGCTCCCTCACTGCCCACCACTCCCGACTCTGCTCCCTCACTGCCCTCCACTCCCAATTCTGCTCCCTCACTGCCCTCCACTCCCCACTCTGCTCCCTCACTGCCCACCACTCCCGACTCTGCTCCCTCACTGCCCTCCACTCCCAATTCTGCTCCCTCACTGCCCTCCACTCCCCACTTTGCTCCCTCACTGCCCTCCACTCCCAACTCTGCTCCCTCACTGACCTCCACTCCCCACTCTGCTCCCTCACTGCCTACCGCTCAACACCCTCCTCCCTCACTGCTTCCCTTCCCCATCCTGCTCGCTACCTCCCACTCGCCACCCTGCTCCCTCGCTCCCTCCCACTCACCACTCTGCTCCCTCGCTACCTCTCAATCCCCAATCTGCTCCCTCACTGCCTCCATCTCCCCACACTGCTCCCCGCTCCCTATCCTGCTCCCTCGCTACCTTCTGCTCCCAATCCTATTCCCTCACTACCTCTGCTCGCCACTCTGCTCCCTCGCTGCCTCCCGCTCGCCACTCTGCTCCCTCGCTGCCTCCCGCTCGCCACTCTGCTCCCTCGCTGCCTCCCGCTCGCCACTCTGCTCCCTCGCTGCCTCCCGCTCGCCACTCTGCTCCCTCGCTGCCTCCCGCTCGCCACTCTGCTCCCTCGCTGCCTCCCGCTCGCCACTCTGCTCCCTCGCTGCCTCCCGCTCGCCACTCTGCTCCCTCGCTGCCTCCCGCTCGCCACTCTGCTCCCTCGCTGCCTCCCGCTCGCCACTCTGCTCCCTCGCTGCCTCCCGCTCGCCACTCTGCTCCCTCGCTGCCTCCCGCTCGCCACTCTGCTCCCTCGCTGCCTCCCGCTCGCCACTCTGCTCCCTCGCTGCCTCCCGCTCGCCACTCTGCTCCCTCGCTGCCTCCCGCTCGCCACTCTGCTCCCTCGCTGCCTCCCGCTCGCCACTCTGCTCCCTCGCTGCCTCCCGCTCGCCACTCTGCTCCCTCGCTGCCTCCCGCTCGCCACTCTGCTCCCTCGCTGCCTCCCCGCTCGCCACTCTGCTCCCTCGCTGCCTCCCGCTCGCCACTCTGCTCCCTCGCTGCCTCCCGCTCGCCACTCTGCTCCCTCGCTGCCTCCCGCTCGCCACTCTGCTCCCTCGCTGCCTCCCGCTCGCCACTCTGCTCCCTCGCTGCCTCCCGCTCGCCACTCTGCTCCCTCGCTGCCTCCCGCTCGCCACTCTGCTCCCTCGCTGCCTCCCGCTCGCCACTCTGCTCCCTCGCTGCCTCCCGCTCGCCACTCTGCTCCCTCGCTGCCTCCCGCTCGCCACTCTGCTCCCTCGCTGCCTCCCGCTCGCCACTCTGCTCCCTCGCTGCCTCCCGCTCGCCACTCTGCTCCCTCGCTGCCTCCCCCTCTCACTGCCTCCCACTCCCACACTGCCTCCCGCTCGCCACTCTGCTCCCTCTCTGCCTCCCGCTCGCCACTCTGCTCCCTCTCTGCCTCCCGCTCGCCACTCTGCTCCCTCTCTGCCTCCCGCTCGCCACTCTGCTCCCTCTCTGCCTCCCGCTCGCCACTCTGCTCCCTCTCTGCCTCCCGCTCGCCACTCTGCTCCCTCTCTGCCTCCCGCTCGCCACTCTGCTCCCTCTCTGCCTCCCGCTCGCCACTCTGCTCCCTCTCTGCCTCCCGCTCGCCACTCTGCTCCCTCTCTGCCTCCCGCTCGCCACTCTGCTCCCTCTCTGCCTCCCGCTCGCCACCTTGCTCCCTCGCTACCTCTCAATCCCCAATCTGCTCCCTCACTTCCTCCCACTCCCTAGCTGCCTCCCACTCACCACTCTGCTCCCTCACTGCCTCCCGCTCACCACTCTGCTCCCTCACTGCCTCCTGCTCCCCACTCTGCTCCCTCGCTGCCTCCCGCTCGCCACTCTGCTCCCTCACTGCCTCTCCCTCCCTCACTGCCTCCCGCTCGCCACTCTGCTCCCTCGTTGACTCCCGCTCATCACTCTGCTCCCTCACTGCCGCCTTTTCGCGACCCTGCTCCCTCACTGCCTCTCCCTCCCTCACCGCCTCCTGCACGCCTCCCTGCTCCCCAATCTGCTTCCTCAATGCCTACCGCCAACCACTCTGCTCCCTCGCTGCCTACTGCTCCTCACTCTGCTCACTCGCTGCCTCCCACTCCCTCCCTGCCTCCCGCTCGCCACTCTGCTCCCTCGTTGACTCCCGCTCATCACTCTGCTCCCACACTGCCGCCTTTTCGCGACCCTGCTCCCTTACTGCCTCCCCCTGCCTCGCAGTCTCCCGTTTATCACTCTGCTCCCTCGCTGCCCACTTGCTGCATTCTGCTCCCACTCTGCTCCCTCAGTGCCTCCCCCTCCCTCACTGCCTCCCCCTCCCCACTCTGCTCCGTCGCTGCTTCCCGCTCCCCACTCTGCTCCCTCGCTGCCTCCCACTCGCCACTCTGCTCCCTCGCTGCCTCCCACTCGCCACTCTGCTCCCTCGCTGCCTCCCGCTCGCCACTGTGCTCCCTCGCTGCCTCCCGCTCGCCACTGTGCTCCCTCGCTGCCTCCCGCTCGCCACTGTGCTCCCTCGCTGCCTCCCGCTCGCCACTCTGCTCCCTCGCTGCCTCCCGCTCGCCACTCTGCTCCCTCGCTGCCTCCCGCTCGCCACTCTGCTCCCTCGCTGCCTCCCGCTCGCCACTCTGCTCCCCTCGCTGCCTCCCGCTCGCCACTCTGCTCCCTCGCTGCCTCCCGCTCGCCACTCTGCTCCCTCGCTGCCTCCCGCTCGCCACTCTGCTCCCTCGCTGCCTCCCGCTCGCCACTCTGCTCCCTCGCTGCCTCCCGCTCGCCACTCTGCTCCCTCGCTGCCTCCCGCTCGCCACTCTGCTCCCTCGCTGCCTCCCGCTCGCCACTCTGCTCCCTCGCTGCCTCCCGCTCGCCACTCTGCTCCCTCGCTGCCTCCCGCTCGCCACTCTGCTCCCTCGCTGCCTCCCGCTCGCCACTCTGCTCCCTCGCTGCCTCCCGCTCGCCACTCTGCTCCCTCGCTGCCTCCCGCTCGCCACTCTGCTCCCTCGCTGCCTCCCGCTCGCCACTCTGCTCCCTCGCTGCCTCCCGCTAACTATTCTGCTCCCTTGCTGCCTCCCGGTCGCCACCCTGCTCCCTCACTTCCTCGCGCTCAACACCCTCCTCCCTCACTGCCTCCCTTCCCCATCCAGCTCGCTACCTCCCGCTCGCCACCCTGCTCCCACGCTCCCTCCCGCTCGCCACCATGCTCCCACGCTGCCTCCCGCTCGCCACGCTGCTCCCTCGCTGCCTCCCGCTCGCCACTCTGCTCCCTCGCTGCCTCCCGCTCGCCACTCTGCTCCCTCGCTGCCTCCCGCTCGCCACTCTGCTCCCTCGCTGCCTCCCGCTCGCCACTCTGCTCCCTCGCTGCCTCCCGCTCGCCACTCTGCTCCCTCGCTGCCTCCCGCTCGCCACTCTGCTCCCTCGCTGCCTCCCGCTCGCCACTCTGCTCCCTCGCTGCCTCCCCCTCTCACTGCCTCCCACTCCCTCACTGCCTCCCGCTCGCCACTCTGCTCCCTCTCTGCCTCCCGCTCGCCACTCTGCTCCCTCTCTGCCTCCCGCTCGCCACTCTGCTCCCTCTCTGCCTCCCGCTCGCCACTCTGCTCCCTCTCTGCCTCCCGCTCGCCACTCTGCTCCCTCTCTGCCTCCCGCTCGCCACCTTGCTCCCTCGCTACCTCTCAATCCCCAATCTGCTCCCTCACTTCCTCCCACTCCCTAGCTGCCTCCCACTCACCACTCTGCTCCCTCACTGCCTCCCGCTCACCACTCTGCTCCCTCACTGCCTCCCGCTCACCACTCTGCTCCCTCACTGCCTCCTGCTCCCCACTCTGCTCCCTCGCTGCCTCCCGCTCGCCACTCTGCTCCCTCACTGCCTCTCCCTCCCTCACTGCCTCCCGCTCGCCACTCTGCTCCCTCGTTGACTCCCGCTCATCACTCTGCTCCCTCACTGCCGCCTTTTCGCGACCCTGCTCCCTCACTGCCTCTCCCTCCCTCACCGCCTCCTGCACGCCTCCCTGCTCCCCAATCTGCTTCCTCAATGCCTACCGCCAACCACTCTGCTCCCTCGCTGCCTACTGCTCCTCACTCTGCTCACTCGCTGCCTCCCACTCCCTCCCTGCCTCCCGCTCGCCACTCTGCTCCCTCGTTGACTCCCGCTCATCACTCTGCTCCCACACTGCCGCCTTTTCGCGACCCTGCTCCCTTACTGCCTCCCCCTGCCTCGCAGTCTCCCGTTTATCACTCTGCTCCCTCGCTGCCCACTTGCTGCATTCTGCTCCCACTCTGCTCCCTCAGTGCCTCCCCCTCCCTCACTGCCTCCCCCTCCCCACTCTGCTCCGTCGCTGCTTCCCGCTCGCCACTCTGCTCCCTCGCTGCCTCCCACTCGCCACTCTGCTCCCTCGCTGCCTCCCGCTCGCCACTCTGCTCCCTCGCTGCCTCCCGCTCGCCACTCTGCTCCCTCGCTGCCTCCCGCTCGCCACTCTGCTCCCTCGCTGCCTCCCGCTCGCCACTCTGCTCCCTCGCTGCCTCCCGCTCGCCACTCTGCTCCCTCGCTGCCTCCCGCTCGCCACTCTGCTCCCTCGCTGCCTCCCGCTCGCCACTCTGCTCCCTCGCTGCCTCCCGCTCGCCACTCTGCTCCCTCGCTGCCTCCCGCTCGCCACTCTGCTCCCTCGCTGCCTCCCGCTCGCCACTCTGCTCCCTCGCTGCCTCCCGCTCGCCACTCTGCTCCCTCGCTGCCTCCCGCTAACTATTCTGCTCCCTTGCTGCCTCCCGGTCGCCACCCTGCTCCCTCACTTCCTCGCGCTCAACACCCTCCTCCCTCACTGCCTCCCTTCCCCATCCAGCTCGCTACCTCCCGCTCGCCACCCTGCTCCCACGCTCCCTCCCGCTCGCCACCATGCTCCCACGCTGCCTCCCGCTCGCCACGCTGCTCCCTCGCTGCCTCCCGCTCGCCACTCTGCTCCCTCGCTGCCTCCCGCTCGCCACTCTGCTCCCTCGCTGCCTCCCGCTCGCCACTCTGCTCCCTCGCTGCCTCCCGCTCGCCACTCTGCTCCCTCGCTGCCTCCCGCTCGCCACTCTGCTCCCTCGCTGCCTCCCGCTCGCCACTCTGCTCCCTCGCTGCCTCCCGCTCGCCACTCTGCTCCCTCGCTGCCTCCCGCTCGCCACTCTGCTCCCTCGCTGCCTCCCGCTCGCCACTCTGCTCCCTCGCTGCCTCCCGCTCGCCACTCTGCTCCCTCACTTCCTCGCTCTCAACACCCTCCTCCCTCACTGCCTCCCTTCCCCATCCTGCTCGCTACCTCCCGCTCGCCACCCTGCTCCCACGCTCCCTCCCGCTCGCCACCATGCTCCCACGCTGCCTCCCGCTCACCACGCTGCTCCCTCGCTGCCTCCCGCTCGCCACTCTGCTCCTTCGCTGCCTCCCGCTCGCCACTCTGCTCCCTCGCTGCCTCCCGCTCGCCACTCTGCTCCCTCGCTGCCTCCCGCTCGCCACTCTGCTCCCTCGCTGCCTCCCGCTCGCCACTCTGCTCCCTCGCTGCCTCCCGCTCGCCACTCTGCTCCCTCGCTGCCTCCCGCTCGCCACTCTGCTCCCTCGCTGCCTCCCCCTCTCACTGCCTCCCACTCCCTCACTGCCTCCCGCTCGCCACTCTGCTCCCTCTCTGCCTCCCGCTCGCCACTCTGCTCCCTCTCTGCCTCCCGCTCGCCACTCTGCTCCCTCTCTGCCTCCCGCTCGCCACTCTGCTCCCTCTCTGCCTCTCAATCCCCAATCTGCTCCCTCACTTCCTCCCACTCCCTAGCTGCCTCCCACTCACCACTCTGCTCCCTCACTGCCTCCCGCTCACCACTCTGCTCCCTCACTGCCTCCTGCTCACCACTCTGCTCCCTCACTGCCTCCTGCTCCCCACTCTGCTCCCTCGCTGCCTCCCGCTCGCCACTCTGCTCCCTCACTGCCTCTCCCTCCCTCACTGCCTCCCGCTCGCCACTCTGCTCCCTCGTTGACTCCCGCTCATCACTCTGCTCCCTCACTGCCGCCTTTTCGCGACCCTGCTCCCTCACTGCCTCTCCCTCCCTCACCGCCTCCTGCACGCCTCCCTGCTCCCCAACTCTGCTCCCTCAATGCCTTCCACTCCCAACTCTGCTCCCTCACTGCCTACCGCTAACTACTCTGCTCCCTCGCTGCCTCCCGGTTGCCACTCTGCTCCCTCACTTCCTCCCGCTCAACACCCTCCTCCCTCACTGCCTCCCTTTCCCATCCTGCTCACTACCTCCCACTCACCACCTTGCTCCCTCGCTAGCTCTCAATCCCCAATCTGCTCCCTCACTGCCTCCATCTCCCCACACTGCTGCCCGCTCCCTATCCTGCTCCCTCGCTACCTTCTGCTCCCAATCCTACTCCCTCACTACCTCTGCTCACCACTGTGCTCCCTCACTGCCTCCCGCACACCACTGTGCTCCCTCACTGCCTCCCGCACACCACTCTGCTCCCTCACTGCCTCCCGCACACCACTCTGCTCCCTCGCTACCTCCCGCTCCCCACTGCTCCCTCGCTAATCCCGCTCCCCACTCTGCTCCCCCACTGCCTCCCGCTCGCCACTCTGCTCCCTCGCTGCCTCCCGCTTGCCACCTTGCTCCCTTACTTCCTCCCCGCTCCCTATCCTACCCCCTCACTCGCTCCTGCTCGCCACCCAGCTCCCTCACTGCCTCCCCGTCCCTCGATGCCTTCGCTCGCCACTCTGATGCCTCACTGTCTCCCGCTCGCCACTCTGATCCCTCACTGCCTCCCCCTCCCTCGATGCCTCCTGCTCACCACTTTGCTCCCTCACTGCCTACCCCTCCCTCCATGCCTCCTGCTCGCCACTCTGCTCCCTCACTGCCTCACCCTCGCCACTCTGCTCCCTCACTGCCCTCCACTCCCAACTCTGCTCCCTCACTGCCCTCCACTCCCCACTCTGCTCCCTCACTGCCCTCCACTCCCAACTCTGCTCCCTCACTGACCTCCACTCCCCACTCTGCTCCCTCACTGCCTACCGCTCAACACCCTCCTCCCTCACTGCTTCCCTTCCCCATCCTGCTCGCTACCTCCCGCTCGCCACCCTGCTCCCTTGTTCCCTCCCAATCGCCAACTTGCTCCCTCGCTACCTCTCAATCCCCAATCTGCTCCCTCACTGCCTCCATCTCCCCACACTGCTCCCCGCTCGCCACTCTGCTCCCTCGCTGCCTCCCGCTCGCCACTCTGCTCCCTCGCTGCCTCCCGCTCGCCACTCTGCTCCCTCGCTGCCTCCCGCTCGCCACTCTGCTCCCTCGCTGCCTCCCGCTCGCCACTCTGCTCCCTCGCTGCCTCCCGCTCGCCACTCTGCTCCCTCGCTGCCTCCCGCTCGCCACTCTGCTCCCTCGCTGCCTCCCGCTCGCCACTCTGCTCCCTCGCTGCCTCCCGCTCGCCACTCTGCTCCCTCGCTGCCTCCCGCTCGCCACTCTGCTCCCTCGCTGCCTCCCGCTCGCCACTCTGCTCCCTCGCTGCCTCCCGCTCGCCACTCTGCTCCCTCGCTGCCTCCCGCTCGCCACTCTGCTCCCTCGCTGCCTCCCGCTCGCCACTCTGCTCCCTCGCTGCCTCCCGCTCGCCACTCTGCTCCCTCGCTGCCTCCCGCTCGCCACTCTGCTCCCTCGCTGCCTCCCGCTCGCCACTCTGCTCCCTCGCTGCCTCCCGCTCGCCACTCTGCTCCCTCGCTGCCTCCCGCTCGCCACTCTGCTCCCTCGCTGCCTCCCGCTCGCCACTCTGCTCCCTCGCTGCCTCCCGCTCGCCACTCTGCTCCCTCGCTGCCTCCCGCTCGCCACTCTGCTCCCTCGCTGCCTCCCGCTCGCCACTCTGCTCCCTCGCTGCCTCCCGCTCGCCACTCTGCTCCCTCGCTGCCTCCCGCTCGCCACTCTGCTCCCTCGCTGCCTCCCGCTCGCCACTCTGCTCCCTCGCTGCCTCCCGCTCGCCACTCTGCTCCCTCGCTGCCTCCCGCTCGCCACTCTGCTCCCTCGCTGCCTCCCGCTCGCCACTCTGCTCCCTCGCTGCCTCCCGCTCGCCACTCTGCTCCCTCGCTGCCTCCCGCTCGCCACTCTGCTCCCTCGCTGCCTCCCGCTCGCCACTCTGCTCCCTCGCTGCCTCCCGCTCGCCACTCTGCTCCCTCGCTGCCTCCCGCTCGCCACTCTGCTCCCTCGCTGCCTCCCGCTCGCCACTCTGCTCCCTCGCTGCCTCCCGCTCGCCACTCTGCTCCCTCGCTGCCTCCCGCTCGCCACTCTGCTCCCTCGCTGCCTCCCGCTCGCCACTCTGCTCCCTCGCTGCCTCCCGCTCGCCACTCTGCTCCCTCGCTGCCTCCCGCTCGCCACTCTGCTCCCTCGCTGCCTCCCGCTCGCCACTCTGCTCCCTCGCTGCCTCCCGCTCGCCACTCTGCTCCCTCGCTGCCTCCCGCTCGCCACTCTGCTCCCTCGCTGCCTCCCGCTCGCCACTCTGCTCCCTCGCTGCCTCCCGCTCGCCACTCTGCTCCCTCGCTGCCTCCCGCTCGCCACTCTGCTCCCTCGCTGCCTCCCGCTCGCCACTCTGCTCCCTCGCTGCCTCCCGCTCGCCACTCTGCTCCCTCGCTGCCTCCCGCTCGCCACTCTGCTCCCTCGCTGCCTCCCGCTCGCCACTCTGCTCCCTCGCTGCCTCCCGCTCGCCACTCTGCTCCCTCGCTGCCTCCCGCTCGCCACTCTGCTCCCTCGCTGCCTCCCGCTCGCCACTCTGCTCCCTCGCTGCCTCCCGCTCGCCACTCTGCTCCCTCGCTGCCTCCCGCTCGCCACTCTGCTCCCTCGCTGCCTCCCGCTCGCCACTCTGCTCCCTCGCTGCCTCCCGCTCGCCACTCTGCTCCCTCGCTGCCTCCCGCTCGCCACTCTGCTCCCTCGCTGCCTCCCGCTCGCCACTCTGCTCCCTCGCTGCCTCCCGCTCGCCACTCTGCTCCCTCGCTGCCTCCCGCTCGCCACTCTGCTCCCTCGCTGCCTCCCGCTCGCCACTCTGCTCCCTCGCTGCCTCCCGCTCGCCACTCTGCTCCCTCGCTGCCTCCCGCTCGCCACTCTGCTCCCTCGCTGCCTCCCGCTCGCCACTCTGCTCCCTCGCTGCCTCCCGCTCGCCACTCTGCTCCCTCGCTGCCTCCCGCTCGCCACTCTGCTCCCTCGCTGCCTCCCGCTCGCCACTCTGCTCCCTCGCTGCCTCCCGCTCGCCACTCTGCTCCCTCGCTGCCTCCCGCTCGCCACTCTGCTCCCTCGCTGCCTCCCGCTCGCCACTCTGCTCCCTCGCTGCCTCCCGCTCGCCACTCTGCTCCCTCGCTGCCTCCCGCTCGCCACTCTGCTCCCTCGCTGCCTCCCGCTCGCCACTCTGCTCCCTCGCTGCCTCCCGCTCGCCACTCTGCTCCCTCGCTGCCTCCCGCTCGCCACTCTGCTCCCTCGCTGCCTCCCGCTCGCCACTCTGCTCCCTCGCTGCCTCCCGCTCGCCACTCTGCTCCCTCGCTGCCTCCCGCTCGCCACTCTGCTCCCTCGCTGCCTCCCGCTCGCCACTCTGCTCCCTCGCTGCCTCCCGCTCGCCACTCTGCTCCCTCGCTGCCTCCCGCTCGCCACTCTGCTCCCTCGCTGCCTCCCGCTCGCCACTCTGCTCCCTCGCTGCCTCCCGCTCGCCACTCTGCTCCCTCGCTGCCTCCCGCTCGCCACTCTGCTCCCTCGCTGCCTCCCGCTCGCCACTCTGCTCCCTCGCTGCCTCCCGCTCGCCACTCTGCTCCCTCGCTGCCTCCCGCTCGCCACTCTGCTCCCTCGCTGCCTCCCGCTCGCCACTCTGCTCCCTCGCTGCCTCCCGCTCGCCACTCTGCTCCCTCGCTGCCTCCCGCTCGCCACTCTGCTCCCTCGCTGCCTCCCGCTCGCCACTCTGCTCCCTCGCTGCCTCCCGCTCGCCACTCTGCTCCCTCGCTGCCTCCCGCTCGCCACTCTGCTCCCTCTCTGCCTCCCGCTCGCCACCTTGCTCCCTCGCTACCTCTCAATCCCCAATCTGCTCCCTCACTTCCTCCCACTCCCTAGCTGCCTCCCACTCACCACTCTGCTCCCTCACTGCCTCCCGCTCACCACTGCTCCCTCACTGCCTCCCGCTCCCCACTCTGCTCCCTCGCTGCCTCCCGCTCGCCACTCTGCTCCCTCACTGCCTCCCGCTCGCCACTCTGCTCCCTCGTTGCCTCCCGCTCGCCACTCTGCTCCCTCGCTGCCTCCCGCTCGCCACTCTGCTCCCTCGCTGCCTCCCGCTCGCCACTCTGCTCCCTCGCTGCCTCCCGCTCGCCACTCTGCTCCCTCGCTGCCTCCCGCTCGCCACTCTGCTCCCTCGCTGCCTCCCGCTCGCCACTCTGCTCCCTCGCTGCCTCCCGCTCGCCACTCTGCTCCCTCGCTGCCTCCCGCTCGCCACTCTGCTCCCTCGCTGCCTCCCGCTCGCCACTCTGCTCCCTCGCTGCCTCCCGCTCGCCACTCTGCTCCCTCGCTGCCTCCCCCTCTCACTGCCTCCCACTCCCTCACTGCCTCCCGCTCGCCACTCTGCTCCCTCTCTGCCTCCCGCTCGCCACTCTGCTCCCTCTCTGCCTCCCGCTCGCCACTCTGCTCCCTCTCTGCCTCCCGCTCGCCACTCTGCTCCCTCTCTGCCTCCCGCTCGCCACTCTGCTCCCTCTCTGCCTCCCGCTCGCCACTCTGCTCCCTCTCTGCCTCCCGCTCGCCACTCTGCTCCCTCTCTGCCTCCCGCTCGCCACTCTGCTCCCTCTCTGCCTCCCGCTCGCCACTCTGCTCCCTCTCTGCCTCCCGCTCGCCACTCTGCTCCCTCTCTGCCTCCCGCTCGCCACCTTGCTCCCTCGCTACCTCTCAATCCCCAATCTGCTCCCTCACTTCCTCCCACTCCCTAGCTGCCTCCCACTCACCACTCTGCTCCCTCACTGCCTCCCGCTCACCACTCTGCTCCCTCACTGCCTCCCGCTCCCCACTCTGCTCCCTCGCTGCCTCCCGCTCGCCACTCTGCTCCCTCACTGCCTCTCCCTCCCTCACTGCCTCCCGCTCGCCACTCTGCTCCCTCGTTGACTCCCGCTCATCACTCTGCTCCCTCACTGCCGCCTTTTCGCGACCCTGCTCCCTCACTGCCTCTCCCTCCCTCAGCGCCTCCTGCTCGCCTCCCTGCTCCCCAATCTGCTTCCTCAATGCCTACCGCCAACCACTCTGCTCCCTCGCTGCCTACTGCTCCTCACTCTGCTCACTCGCTGCCTCCCACTCCCTCCCTGCCTCCCGCTCGCCACTCTGCTCCCTCGTTGACTCCCGCTCATCACTCTGCTCCCTCACTGCCGCCTTTTCGCGACCCTGCTCCCTTACTGCCTCCCCCTGCCTCGCAGTCTCCCGTTTATCACTCTGCTCCCTCGCTGCCCACTTGCTGCCTTCTGCTCCCACTCTGCTCCCTCAGTGCCTCCCCCTCCCTCACTGCCTTCCCCTCCCCACTCTGCTCCGTCGCTGCTTCCCGCTCCCCACTCTGCTCCCTCGCTGCCTCCCACTCCCCACTCTGCTCCCTCGCTGCCTCCCGCTCGCCACTCTGCTCCCTCGCTGCCTCCCACTCCCCACTCTGCTCCCTCGCTGCCTCCCGCTCGCCACTCTGCTCCCTCGCTACCTCCCGCTCGCCACTCTGCTTCCTCGCTGCCTCCCGCTCACCACTCTGCTCCCTTACTTCCTCCCCGCTCCCTATCCTGCCCCCTCACTCGCTCCTGCTCGCCAACCTGCTCCCTCACTGCCTCCCCGTCCCTCGATGCCTCCCGCTCGCCACTCTGATGCCTCACTGCCTCCCGCTCGCCACTCTGATCCCTCACTGCCTCACACTCGCCACTCTGCTCCCTCCCTGTCTCCCCCTCCCTCGATGCCTCCTGCTCGCCACTTTGCTCCCTCACTGCCTCCCCCTCCCTCGATGCCTCCTGGCACCACTCTGCTCCCTCACTGCCTCATGCTCGCCACTCTGCTCCCTCACTGCCCTCCACTCCCAACTCTGCTCCCTCACTGCCCTCCACTCCTCACTCTGCTCCCTCACTGCCCTCCACTCCCAACTCTGCTCCCTCACTGCCCTCCACTTCCAACTCTGCTCCCTCACTGCTCTCCACTCCCAACTCTGCTCCCTCACTGCCCTCCACTCCCAACTCTGCTCCCTCACTGCCCTCCACTCCTAACTCTGCTGCCTCACTGCCCTCCACTCCCAACTCTGCTCCCTCACTGCCCTCCACTCCCAACTCTGCTCCCTCACTGCCTACCGCTAACTACTCTGCTCCCTCGCTGCCTCCCGGTTGCCACTCTGCTCCCTCACTTCCTCCCGCTCAACACCCTCCTCCCTCACTGCCTCCCTTTCCCATCCTGCTCACTACCTCCCACTCACCACCTTGCTCCCTCGCTAGCTCTCAATCCCCAATCTGCTCCCTCACTGCCTCCATCTCCCCACACTGCTGCCCGCTCCCTATCCTGCTCCCTCGCTACCTTCTGCTCCCAATCCTACTCCCTCACTACCTCTGCTCACCACTCTGTTCCCTCACTGCCTCCCGCACACCTCTGTGCTCCCTCACTGCCTCCCGCACACCACTCTGCTCCCTCACTGCCTCCCGCACACCACTCTGCTCCCTCGCTACCTCCCGCTCCCCACTGCTCCCTCGCTAATCCCGCTCCCCACTCTGCTCCCCCACTGCCTCCCGCTCGCCACTCTGCTCCCTCGCTGCATCCCGCTTGCCACCTTGCTCCCTTACTTCCTCCCCGCTCCCTATCCTACCCCCTCACTCGCTCCTGCTCGCCACCCAGCTCCCTCACTGCCTCCCCGTCCCTCGATGCCTTCGCTCGCCACTCTGATGCCTCACTGTCTCCCGCTCGCCACTCTGATCCCTCACTGCCTCCCCCTCCCTCGATGCCTCCTGCTCACCACTTTGCTCCCTCACTGCCTGCCCCTCCCTCCATGCCTCCGGCTCGCCACTCTGCTCCCTCACTGCCTCACGCTCGCCACTCTGCTCCCTCACTGCCCTCCACTCCCAACTCTGCTCCCTCACTGCCCTCCACTCCCCACTCTGCTCCCTCACTGCCCTCCACTCCCAACTCTGCTCCCTCACTGACCTCCACTCCCCACTCTGCTCCCTCACTGCCTACCGCTCAACACCCTCCTCCCTCACTGCTTCCCTTCCCCATCCTGCTCGCTACCTCCCGCTCGCCACCCTGCTCCCTTGTTCCCTCCCAATCGCCACCTTGCTCCCTCGCTACCTCTCAATCCCCAATCTGCTCCCTCACTGCCTCCATCTCCCCACACTGCTCCCCGCTCGCCACTCTGCTCCCTCGCTGCCTCCCGCTCGCCACTCTGCTCCCTCGCTGCCTCCCGCTCGCCACTCTGCTCCCTCGCTGCCTCCCGCTCGCCACTCTGCTCCCTCGCTGCCTCCCGCTCGCCACTCTGCTCCCTCGCTGCCTCCCGCTCGCCACTCTGCTCCCTCGCTGCCTCCCGCTCGCCACTCTGCTCCCTCGCTGCCTCCCGCTCGCCACTCTGCTCCCTCGCTGCCTCCCGCTCGCCACTCTGCTCCCTCGCTGCCTCCCGCTCGCCACTCTGCTCCCTCGCTGCCTCCCGCTCGCCACTCTGCTCCCTCGCTGCCTCCCGCTCGCCACTCTGCTCCCTCGCTGCCTCCCGCTCGCCACTCTGCTCCCTCGCTGCCTCCCGCTCGCCACTCTGCTCCCTCGCTGCCTCCCGCTCGCCACTCTGCTCCCTCGCTGCCTCCCGCTCGCCACTCTGCTCCCTCGCTGCCTCCCGCTCGCCACTCTGCTCCCTCGCTGCCTCCCGCTCGCCACTCTGCTCCCTCGCTGCCTCCCGCTCGCCACTCTGCTCCCTCGCTGCCTCCCGCTCGCCACTCTGCTCCCTCGCTGCCTCCCGCTCGCCACTCTGCTCCCTCTCTGCCTCCCGCTCGCCACTCTGCTCCCTCTCTGCCTCCCGCTCGCCACTCTGCTCCCTCGCTGCCTCCCGCTCGCCACTCTGCTCCCTCGCTGCCTCCCGCTCGCCACTCTGCTCCCTCGCTGCCTCCCGCTCGCCACTCTGCTCCCTCGCTGCCTCCCGCTCGCCACTCTGCTCCCTCGCTGCCTCCCGCTCGCCACTCTGCTCCCTCGCTGCCTCCCGCTCGCCACTCTGCTCCCTCGCTGCCTCCCGCTCGCCACTCTGCTCCCTCGCTGCCTCCCGCTCGCCACTCTGCTCCCTCGCTGCCTCCCGCTCGCCACTCTGCTCCCTCGCTGCCTCCCGCTCGCCACTCTGCTCCCTCGCTGCCTCCCGCTCGCCACTCTGCTCCCTCGCTGCCTCCCGCTCGCCACTCTGCTCCCTCGCTGCCTCCCGCTCTCCACTCTGCTCCCTCGCTACCTCCCGCTCCCAACTCTGTTCCCTCGCTGCCTCCCCCTCCCTCACTGCCTCCCGCTCACTATCCTGCCCGCTCGCTGCCTTCTGCTCCCCACCCTGCTCCGTGACTGCTTCCCCCTCCCTCACTGCCTCCCACTCACCATCCTTCTACCTCGCTGCATCCCGCTCCCACTCTGCTCCCTCACTGCCTCCCGCTCACCAATCAGCTCCTTCACTGCCTCCCACTCGCCACTCTGCTCCCTCAGTGCCTCCCACTCGCCACTCTGCTCCCTCACTGCCTCACGCTCGCTCCTCTGCGACCTCACTGCCTCCCACTCCCTCGCTCCCTCCTGCTCCCCACTCTGCTCCTTCAATGCCTACCGCTAACCACTTTGTTCCCTCGCTGCCTACTGTTCCTCACTCTGCACCCTCACTGCCTCCCACTCCCTCACTTCCTCCCGCTTGCCACTCTGCTCCCTCACTGCCTCCCCCTCGCCACTCTGCTCCCTCACTGCCTCCCGCTCCCTCACTGCCTCCCACTCGACACTTTGGTCCCTCACTGCCTCCCACTCCCTCGCTCCCTCCTGCTCCCCACTCTGCTCCCTCCCTGCCTCCCCCTCGCCACTCTGCTCCCTCACTGCCTCCCCCTCGCCAATCTGCTCCCTCACTACCTCCCCCTCGCCACTCTGCTCCCTCCCTGCCTCCCCCTCGCCACTGTGCTCCCTCACTGCCTACCCCTTGCCAATGTGCTCCCTCCCTGACTACCCCTCCCCACTCTGCTCCCTCACTGCCTCCCGCTCGCCACTCTGCTCCCTCACTGCCTCCCCCTCGCCACTCTGCTCCCTCACTGGCTCCCTCTCCCTCCCTGCCTCCCCCTCACCAATCTGCTCCCTCACTACCTCCCCCTCGCCACTCTGCTCCCTCCCTGCCTCCCGCTCACCACTCTGCTCCCTCACTGCCTCCCACTTGTCACTCTGGTCCCTCACTGCCTCCCACTCCCTCGCTCCCTCCTGCTCCCCACTCTGCTCCCTCCCTGCCTCCCCGTTGCCACTCTGCTCCCTCACTACCTCCCCCTCACC
Source organism: Isurus oxyrinchus (assembly GCA_026770705.1). NCBI lineage: Eukaryota > Metazoa > Chordata > Chondrichthyes > Lamniformes > Lamnidae > Isurus > Isurus oxyrinchus. Next base: position 37,015 of record JANJGN010003239.1, read on the forward strand.
ACTCTGCTCCCTCCCTGCCTACCCCTCGCCGCTCTGCTACCTCACTGCCTCACGCTCGCCCCTCTGCTACCTCACTGCCTCACGCTCGCCCCTCTGCTACCTCACTGCCTCACGCTTGCCCCTCTGCTACCTCACTGCCTCACGCTCGCCCCTCTGCTACCTCACTGCCTCACGCTCGCCACTCTGCCCCCTCACTGCCTCACACTCGCCACTCTGCCCCCTCACTGCCTCCCACTCCCCATTCTGCTCCCTCACTGCCTCCCCCTCCCTCACTGCCTCCCGCTTGCAACTTGCTCCCTCGCTGCCTCCCCCTCGCCACTCTGCTCCCTCACTGCCGCATGCTCCCTCCTGCTCGCCAGCCTGTTCCCTGCTCCCCAATCTGCTCCCTCAATGCCTACCGCTAACCATTCTGCTCCCTCGCTGCCTACTGCTCCCTCCTGCTCGCCACCCTGTTCCCTGCTCCCCAATCTGCTCCCTCAATGCCTACCCCTAACCACTCTGCTCCCTCGCTGCCTACTGCTCCTCACTCTGCAACCTCACTGCCTCCCGCTCCCTCACTGCCTCCCCCTCGCCACTCTGCTCCCTCACTGCCTCCCCCTCGCCACTCTGCTCCCTCACTGCCTCCCCCTCGCCACTCTGCTCCCTCACTCCCTCCCCCTCGCCACTCTGCTCCCTCACTCCCTCCCCCTCGCCACTCTGCTCCCTCACTCCCTCCCCCTCGCCACTCTGCTCCCTCACTCCCTCCCCCTCGCCACTCTGCTCCCTCACTCCCTCCCCCTCGCCACTCTGCTCCCTCACTGCCTCCCGCTCGCCACTCTGCTCCCTCAATGCCCTCCACTCCCAACTCTGCTCCCTCACTGCCCTCCACTCCCCACTCTGCTCCCTCACTGCCCACCACTCCCGACTCTGCTCCCTCACTGCCCTCCACTCCCGATTCTGCTCCCTCACTGCCCTCCACTCCCCACTCTGCTCCCTCATTGCCCACCACTCCCGACTCTGCTCCCTCACTGCCCTCCACTCCCCACTTTGCTCCCTCACTGCCCTCCACTCCCAACTCTGCTCCCTCACTGACCTCCACTCCCCACTCTGCTCCCTCGCTGCCTCCCGCTCGCCACTCTGCTCCCTCGCTGCCTCCCGCTCGCCACTCTGCTCCCTCGCTGCCTCCCGCTCGCCACTCTGCTCCCTCGCTGCCTCCCGCTCGCCACTCTGCTCCCTCGCTGCCTCCCGCTCGCCACTCTGCTCCCTCGCTGCCTCCCGCTCGCCACTCTGCTCCCTCGCTGCCTCCCGCTCGCCACTCTGCTCCCTCGCTGCCTCCCGCTCGCCACTCTGCTCCCTCGCTGCCTCCCGCTCGCCACTCTGCTCCCTCGCTGCCTCCCGCTCGCCACTCTGCTCCCTCGCTGCCTCCCGCTCGCCACTCTGCTCCCTCGCTGCCTCCCGCTCGCCACTCTGCTCCCTCGCTGCCTCCCGCTCGCCACTCTGCTCCCTCGCTGCCTCCCGCTCGCCACTCTGCTCCCTCGCTGCCTCCCGCTCGCCACTCTGCTCCCTCGCTGCCTCCCGCTCGCCACTCTGCTCCCTCGCTGCCTCCCGCTCGCCACTCTGCTCCCTCGCTGCCTCCCGCTCGCCACTCTGCTCCCTCGCTGCCTCCCGCTCGCCACTCTGCTCCCTCGCTGCCTCCCGCTCGCCACTCTGCTCCCTCGCTGCCTCCCGCTCGCCACTCTGCTCCCTCGCTGCCTCCCGCTCGCCACTCTGCTCCCTCGCTGCCTCCCCCTCCCTCACTGCCTCCCGCTCACTATCCTGCCCGCTCGCTGCCTTCTGCTCCCCACCCTGCTCCGTGACGGCTTCCCCCTCCCTCACTGCATCCCACTCACCATCCTTCTACCTCGCTGCCTCCCGCTCCCACTCTGCTCCCTCACTGCCTCCCACTCGCCACTCTGCTCCCTCAGTGCCTCCCACTCGCCACTCTGCTCCCTCACTGCCTCACGCTCGCTCCTCTGCGACCTCACTGCCTCCCACTCCCTCGCTCCCTCCTGCTCCCCACTCTGCTCCTTCAATGCCTACCGCTAACCACTTTGTTCCCTCGCTGCCTACTGTTCCTCACTCTGCACCCTCACTGCCTCCCACTCCCTCACTTCCTCCCGCTTGCCACTCTGCTCCCTCACTGCCTCCCCCTCGCCACTCTGCTCCTTCCCTGCCTCCCGCTCACCACTCTGCTCCCTCACTGCCTCCCGCTCCCTCACTGCCTCCCACTCGACACTTTGGTCCCTCACTGCCTCCCACTCCCTCGCTCCCTCCTGCTCCCCACTCTGCTCCCTCCCTGCCTCCCCCTCACCACTCTGCTCCCTCACTGCCTCCCCCTCGCCAATCTGCTCCCTCACTACCTCCCCCTCGCCACTCTGCTCCCTCCCTGCCTACCCCTCGCCACTGTGCTCCCTCCCTGCCTACCCCTTGCCAATGTGCTCCCTCCCTGACTACCCCTCCCCACTCTGCTCCCTCACTGCCTCCCGCTCGCCACTCTGCTCCCTCACTGCCTCACGCTCGCTCCTCTGCGACCTCACTGCCTCCCACTCCCTCGCTCCCTCCTGCTCACCACTCTGCTCCTTCAATGCCTACCGCTAACCACTTTGTTCCCTCGCTGCCTACTGTTCCTCACTCTGCACCCTCACTGCCTCCCACTCCCTCACTTCCTCCCGCTTGCCACTCTGCTCCCTCACTGCCTCCCCCTCGCCACTCTGCTCCTTCCCTGCCTCCCGCTCACCACTCTGCTCCCTCACTGCCTCCCGCTCCCTCACTGCCTCCCACTCGACACTTTGGTCCCTCACTGCCTCCCACTCCCTCGCTCCCTCCTGCTCCCCACTCTGCTCCCTCCCTGCCTCCCCCTCGCCACTCTGCTCCCTCACTGCCTCCCCCTCGCCAATCTGCTCCCTCACTACCTCCCCCTCGCCACTCTGCTCCCTCCCTGCCTACCCCTCGCCACTGTGCTCCCTCCCTGCCTACCCCTTGCCAATGTGCTCCCTCCCTGACTACCCCTCCCCACTCTGCTCCCTCACTGCCTCCCGCTCGCCACTCTGCTCCCTCACTGCCTCCCCCTCGCCACTCTGCTCCCTCACTGGCTCCCTCTCCCTCCCTGCCTCCCCCTCACCAATCTGCTCCCTCACTACCTCCCCCTCGCCACTCTGCTCCCTCCCTGCCTCCCGCTCACCACTCTGCTCCCTCACTGCCTCCCACTTGTCACTCTGGTCCCTCACTGCCTCCCACTCCCTCGCTCCCTCCTGCTCCCCACTCTGCTCCCTCCCTGCCTCCCCGTTGCCACTCTGCTCCCTCACTACCTCCCCCTCACCACTCTGCTCCCTCCCTGCCTACCCCTCGCCGCTCTGCTACCTCACTGCCTCACGCTCGCCCCTCTGCTACCTCACTGCCTCACGCTCGCCCCTCTGCTACCTCACTGCCTCACGCTTGCCCCTCTGCTACCTCACTACCTTACGCTCGCCCCTCTGCTACCTCACTGCCTCACGCTCGCCCCTCTGCTACCTCACTGCCTCACGCTCGCCACTCTGCCCCCTCACTGCCTCACACTCGCCACTCTGCCCCCTCACTGCCTCCCACTCCCCATTCTGCTCCCTCACTGCCTCCCCCTCCCTCACTGCCTCCTGCTTGCAACTTGTTCCCTCGCTGCCTCCCCCTCGCCACTCTGCTCCCTCACTGCCGCATGCTCCCTCCTGCTCGCCAGCCTGTTCCCTGCTCCCCAATCTGCTCCCTCAATGCCTACCGCTAACCATTCTGCTCCCTCGCTGCCTACTGCTCCCTCCTGCTCGCCACCCTGTTCCCTGCTCCCCAATCTGCTCCCTCAATGCCTACCCCTAACCACTCTGCTCCCTCGCTGCCTACTGCTCCTCACTCTGCAACCTCACTGCCTCCCGCTCCCTCACTGCCTCCCCCTCGCCACTCTGCTCCCTCACTGCCTCCCCCTCGCCACTCTGCTCCCTCACTGCCTCCCCCTCGCCACTCTGCTCCCTCACTGCCTCCCCCTCGCCACTCTGCTCCCACACTCCCTCCCCCTCGCCACTCTGCTCCCACACTCCCTCCCCCTCGCCACTCTGCTCCCTCACTCCCTCCCCCTCGCCACTCTGCTCCCTCACTCCCTCCCCCTCGCCACTCTGCTCCCTCACTCCCTCCCCCTCGCCACTCTGCTCCCTCACTCCCTCCCCCTCGCCACTCTGCTCCCTCACTCCCTCCCCCTCGCCACTCTGCTCCCTCACTCCCTCCCCCTCGCCACTCTGCTCCCTCACTGCCTCCCGCTCGCCACTCTGCTCCCTCACTGCCCTCCACTCCCAACTCTGCTCCCTCACTGCCCTCCACTCCCCACTCTGCTCCCTCAATGCCCACCACTCCCGACTCTGCTCCCTCACTGCCCTCCACTCCCAGTTCTGCTCCCTCACTGCCCTCCACTCCCCAATCTGCTCCCTCACTGCCCACCACTCCCGACTCTGCTCCCTCACTGCCCTCCACTCCCAATTCTGCACCCTCACTGCCCTCCACTCCCCACTTTGCTCCCTCACTGCCCTCCACTCCCCACTTTGCTCCCTCACTGCCCTCCACTCCCAACTCTGCTCCCTCACTGACCTCCACTCCCCACTCTGCTCCCTCACTGCCTACCGCTCAACACCCTCCTCCCTCACTGCTTCCCTTCCCCATCCTGCTCGCTACCTCCCACTCGCCACCCTGCTCCCTCGCTCCCTCCCACTCACCACCTTGCTCCCTCGCTACCTCTCAATCCCCAATCTGCTCCCTTACTGCCTCCATCTCCCCACACTGCTCCCCGCTCCCTATCCTGCTCCCTCGCTACCTTCTGCTCCCAATCCTATTCCCTCACTACCTCTGCTCGCCAACCTGCTCCCTCGCTGCCTCCCGCTCGCCACTCTGCTCCCTCGCTGCCTCCCGCTCGCCACTCTGCTCCCTCGCTGCCTCCCGCTCGCCACTCTGCTCCCTCGCTGCCTCCCGCTCGCCACTCTGCTCCCTCGCTGCCTCCCGCTCGCCACTCTGCTCCCTCTCTGCCTCCCGCTCGCCACTCTGCTCCCTCTCTGCCTCCCGCTCGCCACCTTGCTCCCTCGCTACCTCTCAATCCCCAATCTGCTCCCTCACTTCCTCCCACTCCCTAGCTGCCTCCCACTCACCACTCTGCTCCCTCACTGCCTCCCGCTCACCACTGCTCCCTCACTGCCTCCCGCTCACCACTCTGCTCCCTCACTGCCTCCCGCTCCCCACTCTGCTCCCTCGCTGCCTCCCGCTCGCCACTCTGCTCCCTCACTGCCTCCCGCTCGCCACTCTGCTTCCTCGTTGACTCCCGCTCATCACTCTGCTCCCTCACTGCCGCCTTTTCGCGACCGTGCTCCCTCACTGCCTCTCCCTCCCTCACCGCCTCCTGCTCGCCTCCCTGCTCCCCAATCTGCTTCCTCAATGCCTACCGCCAACCACTCTGCTCCCTCGCTGCCTACTGCTCCTCACTCTGCTCACTCGCTGCCTCCCACTCCCTCCCTGCCTCCCGCTCGCCACTCTGCTCCCTCGCTGCCTCCCGCTCGCCACTCTGCTCCCTCGCTGCCTCCCGCTCGCCACTCTGCTCCCTCGCTGCCTCCCGCTCGCCACTCTGCTCCCTCGCTGCCTCCCGCTCGCCACTCTGCTCCCTCGCTGCCTCCCGCTCGCCACTCTGCTCCCTCGCTGCCTCCCGCTCGCCACTCTGCTCCCTCGCTGCCTCCCGCTCGCCACTCTGCTCCCTCGCTGCCTCCCGCTCGCCACTCTGCTCCCTCGCTGCCTCCCGCTCGCCACTCTGCTCCCTCGCTGCCTCCCGCTCGCCACTCTGCTCCCTCGCTGCCTCCCGCTCGCCACTCTGCTCCCTCGCTGCCTCCCGCTCGCCACTCTGCTCCCTCGCTGCCTCCCGCTCGCCACTCTGCTCCCTCGCTGCCTCCCGCTCGCCACTCTGCTCCCTCGCTGCCTCCCGCTCGCCACTCTGCTCCCTCGCTGCCTCCCGCTCGCCACTCTGCTCCCTCGCTGCCTCCCGCTCGCCACTCTGCTCCCTCGCTGCCTCCCGCTCGCCACTCTGCTCCCTCGCTGCCTCCCGCTCGCCACTCTGCTCCCTCGCTGCCTCCCGCTCGCCACTCTGCTCCCTCGCTGCCTCCCGCTCGCCACTCTGCTCCCTCGCTGCCTCCCGCTCGCCACTCTGCTCCCTCGCTGCCTCCCGCTCGCCACTCTGCTCCCTCGCTGCCTCCCGCTCGCCACTCTGCTCCCTCGCTGCCTCCCGCTCGCCACTCTGCTCCCTCGCTGCCTCCCGCTCGCCACTCTGCTCCCTCGCTGCCTCCCGCTCGCCACTCTGCTCCCTCGCTGCCTCCCGCTCGCCACTCTGCTCCCTCGCTGCCTCCCGCTCGCCACTCTGCTCCCTCGCTGCCTCCCGCTCGCCACTCTGCTCCCTCGCTGCCTCCCGCTCGCCACTCTGCTCCCTCGCTGCCTCCCGCTCGCCACTCTGCTCCCTCGCTGCCTCCCGCTCGCCACTCTGCTCCCTCGCTGCCTCCCGCTCGCCACTCTGCTCCCTCGCTGCCTCCCGCTCGCCACTCTGCTCCCTCGCTGCCTCCCGCTCGCCACTCTGCTCCCTCGCTGCCTCCCGCTCGCCACTCTGCTCCCTCGCTGCCTCCCGCTCGCCACTCTGCTCCCTCGCTGCCTCCCGCTCGCCACTCTGCTCCCTCGCTGCCTCCCGCTCGCCACTCTGCTCCCTCGCTGCCTCCCGCTCGCCACTCTGCTCCCTCGCTGCCTCCCGCTCGCCACTCTGCTCCCTCGCTGCCTCCCGCTCGCCACTCTGCTCCCTCGCTGCCTCCCGCTCGCCACTCTGCTCCCTCGCTGCCTCCCGCTCGCCACTCTGCTCCCTCGCTGCCTCCCGCTCGCCACTCTGCTCCCTCGCTGCCTCCCGCTCGCCACTCTGCTCCCTCGCTGCCTCCCGCTCGCCACTCTGCTCCCTCGCTGCCTCCCGCTCGCCACTCTGCTCCCTCGCTGCCTCCCGCTCGCCACTCTGCTCCCTCGCTGCCTCCCGCTCGCCACTCTGCTCCCTCGCTGCCTCCCGCTCGCCACTCTGCTCCCTCGCTGCCTCCCGCTCGCCACTCTGCTCCCTCGCTGCCTCCCGCTCGCCACTCTGCTCCCTCGCTGCCTCCCGCTCGCCACTCTGCTCCCTCGCTGCCTCCCGCTCGCCACTCTGCTCCCTCGCTGCCTCCCGCTCGCCACTCTGCTCCCTCGCTGCCTCCCGCTCGCCACTCTGCTCCCTCGCTGCCTCCCGCTCGCCACTCTGCTCCCTCGCTGCCTCCCGCTCGCCACTCTGCTCCCTCGCTGCCTCCCGCTCGCCACTCTGCTCCCTCGCTGCCTCCCGCTCGCCACTCTGCTCCCTCGCTGCCTCCCGCTCGCCACTCTGCTCCCTCGCTGCCTCCCGCTCGCCACTCTGCTCCCTCGCTGCCTCCCGCTCGCCACTCTGCTCCCTCGCTGCCTCCCGCTCGCCACTCTGCTCCCTCGCTGCCTCCCGCTCGCCACTCTGCTCCCTCGCTGCCTCCCGCTCGCCACTCTGCTCCCTCGCTGCCTCCCGCTCGCCACTCTGCTCCCTCGCTGCCTCCCGCTCGCCACTCTGCTCCCTCGCTGCCTCCCGCTCGCCACTCTGCTCCCTCGCTGCCTCCCGCTCGCCACTCTGCTCCCTCGCTGCCTCCCGCTCGCCACTCTGCTCCCTCGCTGCCTCCCGCTCGCCACTCTGCTCCCTCGCTGCCTCCCGCTCGCCACTCTGCTCCCTCGCTGCCTCCCGCTCGCCACTCTGCTCCCTCGCTGCCTCCCGCTCGCCACTCTGCTCCCTCGCTGCCTCCCGCTCGCCACTCTGCTCCCTCGCTGCCTCCCGCTCGCCACTCTGCTCCCTCGCTGCCTCCCGCTCGCCACTCTGCTCCCTCGCTGCCTCCCGCTCGCCACTCTGCTCCCTCGCTGCCTCCCGCTCGCCACTCTGCTCCCTCGCTGCCTCCCGCTCGCCACTCTGCTCCCTCGCTGCCTCCCGCTCGCCACTCTGCTCCCTCGCTGCCTCCCGCTCGCCACTCTGCTCCCTCGCTGCCTCCCGCTCGCCACTCTGCTCCCTCGCTGCCTCCCGCTCGCCACTCTGCTCCCTCGCTGCCTCCCGCTCGCCACTCTGCTCCCTCGCTGCCTCCCGCTCGCCACTCTGCTCCCTCGCTGCCTCCCGCTCGCCACTCTGCTCCCTCGCTGCCTCCCGCTCGCCACTCTGCTCCCTCGCTGCCTCCCGCTCGCCACTCTGCTCCCTCGCTGCCTCCCCCTCCCCACTCTGCTCCCTCGCTGCCTCCCCCTCCCCACTCTGCTCCCTCGCTGCCCCTCCCCCTCCCCACTGCCTCCCGCTGGATACTCTGCCCCCTCGCTACCTTCTGCTCCCCACCCTGCTCCGTAACTGCATCCCCCTCCCTCGCTGCCTCCCGCTCACCACTCTGTTCCCTCACTTCCTTGTGCTCCCCACCCTGCTCCCTCACTGCTTCCCACTCCCCACCCTGCTCCCTCACTGCCTCACGCTCGCTACTCTGCTCCCTCACTGCCACCCCCCTCCCTCACTGCCCCCCACTCCCCACCCTGCTCCCTCGCTGCCTCACGCTCGCTACTCTGCTCCCTCACTGTCTCCCGCTCGCCACTCTGCTCCCTCACTTCCTCGCGCACAACACTCTGCTCCCTTGCTGTCTCCCCCTCCCCCACTGCCTCCCGCTCACTATCCTTCTACCTCTCTGCCTCCCGCTCACCCCTTTGCTCCCTCGCTGCCTCCTGCTCCTCACTCTAACACCCTCCCTGCCCTCCACTCCCCACTCTGCTCCCTCGCTGCCTCCTGCTCCCCACTCTGCTCCCTCACTGCCTCCTGCTCCCCACTCTGCTCCCTCGCTGCCTCCCGCTCCCCACTCTGCTCCCTCGCTGCCTACTGCTCCCCACTCTGCTCCCTCACTGCCTCCTGCTCCCCACTCTGCTCCCTCGCTGCCTCCCGCTCCTCACTCTGCTCCCTTGCTACCTCCTGCTCCCCACTCTGCTCCCTTGGTGCCTCCCGCTCCCTCACTACATCCCGATCACTCGCTGCCTCCTTCTCCCCACTCTGCTCCCTCGCTGTCTCCCCCACTGCCTCCCGCTCGCTACTCTGCCCCCTCGCTGCCTTCTGCTCCCCACCCTGCTCCATGATTGCATCCCCCTCCTTCGCTGCCTCCCGCTCACCACTCTGTTCCCTCGCTGCCTCCCACTCGCCATCCTTCTTCCTTGCTGCCTCCCGCTCCCACTCTGCTCCCTCGCTGCCTCCCACTCGCCATCCTTCTCCCTCGCTGCCGCCTGTTCACCTCTCTACACCCTCGATGCCTCCTGCTCACCACTCTGCTCCCTTGCTGCATCCTGCTCACCACTCTGCTCCCTCACTGCCTACTGCTACTCACTCTGCTCCCTCACTGCCTCCCGCTCCCTCACTGCCTCCCGCTCCCTCACTGCCTCCCGCTCCCTCACTGCCTCCCGCTCCCTCACTGCCTCCCGCTCCCTCACTGCCTCCCCGCCACTCTACTCCCTCACTGCCTCGCCCTCGCCACTCCCGCTCCCTCGCTGCCTCCCGCTCGCCACTCTGCTCCCTCGCTGCCTCCCGCTCGCCACTCTGCTCCCTCGCTGCCTCCCGCTCGCCACTCTGCTCCCTCGCTGCCTCCCGCTCGCCACTCTGCTCCCTCGCTGCCTCCCCCTCCCTCACTGCCTCCCGCTCACTATCCTGGCCCGCTCGCTGCCTTCTGCTCCCCACCCTGCTCCGTGACGGCTTCCCCCTCCCTCACTGCATCCCACTCACCATCCTTCTACCTCGCTGCCTCCCGCTCCCACTCTGCTCCCTCAACTGCCTCCCACTCGCCACTCTGCTCCCTCAGTACCTCCCACTCGCCACTCTGCTCCCTCACTGCCTCACGCTCGCTCCTCTGCGACCTCACTGCCTCCCACTCCCTCGCTCCCTCCTGCTCCCCACTCTGCTCCTTCAATGCCTACCGCTAACCACTTTGTTCCCCTCGCTGCCTACTGTTCCTCACTCTGCACCCTCACTGCCTCCCACTCCCTCACTTCCTCCCGCTTGCCACTCTGCTCCCTCACTGCCTCCCCCTCGCCACTCTGCTCCTTCCCTGCCTCCCGCTCACCACTCTGCTCCCTCACTGCCTCCCGCTCCCTCACTGCCTCCCACTCGACACTTTGGTCCCTCACTGCCTCCCACTCCCTCGCTCCCTCCTGCTCCCCACTCTGCTCCCTCCCTGCCCTCCCCCCTCACCACTCTGCTCCCTCACTGCCTCCCCCTCGCCAATCTGCTCCCTCACTACCTCCCCCTCGCCACTCTGCTCCCTCCCTGCCTACCCCTCGCCACTGTGCTCCCTCCCTGCCTACCCCTTGCCAATGTGCTCCCTCCCTGACTACCCCTCCCCACTCTGCTCCCTCACTGCCTCCCGCTCGCCACTCTGCTCCCTCACTGCCTCACGCTCGCTCCTCTGCGACCTCACTGCCTCCCACTCCCTCGCTCCCTCCTGCTCACCACTCTGCTCCTTCAATGCCTACCGCTAACCACTTTGTTCCCTCGCTGCCTACTGTTCCTCACTCTGCACCCTCACTGCCTCCCACTCCCTCACTTCCTCCCGCTTGCCACTCTGCTCCCTCACTGCCTCCCCCCTCGCCACTCTGCTCCTTCCCTGCCTCCCGCTCACCACTCTGCTCCCTCACTGCCTCCCGCTCCCTCACTGCCTCCCACTCGACACTTTGGTCCCTCACTGCCTCCCACTCCCTCGCTCCCTCCTGCTCCCCACTCTGCTCCCCTCCCTGCCTCCCCCTCGCCACTCTGCTCCCTCACTGCCTCCCCCTCGCCAATCTGCTCCCTCACTACCTCCCCCTCGCCACTCTGCTCCCTCCCTGCCTACCCCTCGCCACTGTGCTCCCTCCCTGCCTACCCCTTGCCAATGTGCTCCCTCCCTGACTACCCCACCACACTCTGCTCCCTCACTGCCTCCCGCTCGCCACTCTGCTCCCTCACTGCCTCCCCCTCGCCACTCTGCTCCCTCACTGCTCCCTCTCCCTCCCTGCCTCCCCCTCACCAATCTGCTCCCTCACTACCTCCCCCTCGCCACTCTGCTACCTCCCTGCCTCCCGCTCACCACTCTGCTCCCTCACTGCCTCCCACTTGTCACTCTGGTCCCTCACTGCCTCCCACTCCCTCGCTCCCTCCTGCTCCCCACTCTGCTCCCTCCCTGCCTCCCCGTTGCCACTCTGCTCCCTCACTACCTCCCCCTCACCACTCTGCTCCCTCCCTGCCTACCCCTCGCCGCTCTGCTACACTCACTGCCTCACGCTCGCCCCTCTGCTACCTCACTGCCTCACGCTCGCCCCTCTGCTACCTCACTGCCTCACGCTTGCCCCTCTGCTACCCTCACTGCCTTACGCTCGCCCCTCTGCTACCTCACTGCCTCACGCTCGCCCCTCTGCTACCTCACTGCCTCACGCTCGCCACTCTGCCCCCTCACTGCCTCACACTCGCCACTCTGCCCCCTCACTGCCTCCCACTCCCCATTCTGCTCCCTCACTGCCTCCCCCTCCCTCACTGCCTCCCGCTTGCAACTTGTTCC
>JANJGN010003240.1:0-48619 GCA_026770705.1 Isurus oxyrinchus
TAAATGGCAGGATAGCTGCCTTCTCAACACGAGGTGAATGGCAGGAGAGCTGCCTTCTGAACACTAGGTAAATGGCAGGATATCTGCCTTCTGAACACTGGATAAATGGCAGGATATCTGCCTTCTGAACACGAGGTAAATGCCAGGATATCTGCCTTCTGAACATTAGGTAAATGGAAGGATAGTTGCCTTCTGAACATAAGGTAAATGGCAGGATAGCTGCCTTCTGAACACTAGGTAAATGCCAGGTTTGCTGCCTTCTGAACACTAGGTAACTGGCACGTTAGCTGCCTTCTGAACACTAGGTAATGGCAGGATAGCTGCCTTCTGAACACTAGGTAAATGGCAGGATAGCTGCCTTCTGAACACTTGGTAAATGGTTGGATAGCGGCCTTCTGAACACTAGGTAAATGGCACGTTAGCTGCCTTCTGAACACGAGGTAAATAGCAGGATAGCTGCCTTCTCAAAAGTCGGTAATTGGCAGGACAGCTACCTTCTGAACACTAGGTAAATGGCATTATAGCTTTCTTCGGAACACTAGGTAAATTGCCGGATAGCTGCCTTCTGAACACTAGGTAAATGGTAGGATAGCTGCCTTCTGAACACTATGTAAATGGCAGGATAGCTGCCTTCTGTACACTAGGTGAATGGCAGGATAGCTGCCTTCTGAACACTAGGTACATGGGAGGATAGCCGCCTTCTGAACACTAGGTAAATGGCAGGATAGCCGCCTTTAAACACTAGGTAAATGGCAGGATAGACGCCTTCTGAACACTAGGTAAATGGCAGGATAGCCGCCTTCTAAACACTGGATAAATGGCAGGATATCTGCCTTCTGAACATTAGGTACATGGCACGATTGCTGCCTTCTGAACATTAGGTTAAATGGCAGGATAGCTGCCTTCTGAACACTAGGTAAATGGCAGGTTAGCTGCCTTCTGAACACTAGGTAAATGACAGGATAGCTGACTTCTGAACACTAGGTAAATGGCTGTATTGCTGCCTTCTGGACACTAGGTAAAGGGCAGGATAGCTGCCTTCTGAACACTAGGTAACTGGCAGGATAGCGTCCCCTTCAACACTAGGTAAATGGCACGATTGCTGCCTTCTGAACACTAGATAAATGGCAGAATAGCCTCCTTCTGATCACTAGGTAAATGGCAGGATAGCTACCTTCTGAACACTAGGTAAATGGCAGGGTAGCTACCTTCTGAACACGAGGTTAATCGGCAGGATAGCTGCCTTTCTCAACAGTAGGTAAATGGCAGGATAGCTGCCTTCTGAACACTAGGAAAACGGCAGGACAGCTGCCTTCTGAACATAAGGTAAATGGTAGGATATCTGCCTTCTGAACACTAGGCAAAAGGCAGGATAGCTGCCTTCTCAACACTTGGTTAATCGCAGGATATCTGCCTTCTGAACACTAGGAAAATGGCAGGATAGCTACCTTCTGAACATAAGGTTAATGGTAGGGATATCTGCCTTCTGAACACGAGGTAAATGCCAGGATAGCTGCCTTCTGAACACAAGGTAAATGGCTCGTTAGCTGCCTTCTTAACACTATGTAAATGGCAGGATAGCTGCCTTCTGAACACTAGGTAAATGGCAGGATAGGTACCTTCTGAACATAAGGTAAATGGCAGGATAGCTGCCTTCTCAACACTACGTAAATGCTAGCATAGCTGCCTTCTCAACACTAGGTGAATGGCAGGAGAGCTGCCTTCTGAACACTAGTTAAATGGCAGGATATCTGCCTTCTGAACACTAGGGTAAATGGCAGGATAGCTGCCTTCTAAACACTTGGTAAATGGCAGTATATCTGCCTTCTGAACACTCGGTAAATGGTAGGATACCCGCCTTCTAAACACTAGGTAAATGGCAGGATAGCCGCCTTCTAAACACTGGATAAATGGGAGGATATCTGCCTTCTGAGCTCTAGGTAAATGGCAGGATAGCTGCCCTTCTGAACACGTGTTAAATGCTAGGATAGCTGCCTTCTGAACACTAGGTAAATGGCAGGATAGCTGCCTTCTGAACATAAGGTAAATGGCTGGATAGCTGCCTTCTGAACACGAGGGTAAATGCCAGGATAGCTGCCTTCTGATCACAAGGTAAATGGCTCGTTAGCTGCCTTCTTAACACTAGGTAAAATGGCAGAATAGCTGCCTTCTGAACACGAGGTAAATGGCAAAATAGCTGCCTTCTCAACACTAGGTAAATGGCAGGATAGCTGCCTTCTGAACACGAGGTAAATGGCAGGATAGCTGCCTTCTCAAAAGTCGGTCATTGCAGGAGAGCAACCTTCTGAAAACTAGGGAAATGGCATTATAGCGTCCTTCGGAACACTAGGTAAATTGCCGGATAGCTGCCTTCTGAACAGTAGGTAAATGGTAGGATAGCTGCCTTCTGAACACTAGGTAAATGGCAGGATAGCTGCCTTCTGAACACTAGGGTAAATGGCAGGATAGCTGCCTTCTGAACACTAGGTACATGGCAGGATAGGCCGCCTTCTGAACACTAGGTAAATGGCAAAATAGCTGCCTTCTGAACACTAGGTAAATGGCAGGATAGCCGCCTTTAAACACTAGGTAAATGGCAGGATAGACGCCTTCTGAACACTAGCTAAATGGCAGGATAGCCGCCTTCTAAACACTGGATAAATGGCAGGATATCTGCCTTCTGAACACTAGGTAAATGGCAGGATAGCTGCCTCTCAACACGAGGTAAATGGCAGGATAGCCGCCTTCTGAACACTAGGTAAATGGCAGGATAGCCGCCTTCTGAACACTAGGTAAATGGCAGGATAGCCGCCTTCTAAACACTGGATGAATGGCAGGATATCTGCCTTCTGAACACCAGGTAAATGCCAGGATTGCTGCCTTCTGAACACTAGGTAAATGGCAGGATAGCTGCCTTCTGAACACTAGGTAAATGCCAGGATAGCTGCCTTCTGAACACTAGGTAAATGGCACGTTAGCTGCCTTCTGAACACTAGGTAAATGGCAGAATAGCTGCCTTCTCTACACTAGGTAAATGGCAGGATAGCTGCCTTCTCAACACTAGGTAAATGGCAGGATAGCTGCCTTCTGAACACGAGGTAAATGGCAGGATAGCTGCCTTCTCAAAAGTCGGTAATTGGCAGGACAGCTACCTTCTGAACACTAGGTAAATGGCATTATAGCGTCCTTCGGAACAGTAGGTAAATTGCCGGATAGCTGCCTTCTGAACAATAGGTAAATGGCACGATTGCTGCCTTCTGAACACTAGGTAAATGACAGGATAGCTGCCTTCTGGGACACTAGGTAAAGGGCAGGATAGCTGCCTTCTGAACACTAGGTAACTGGCAGGATAGCATCCCTCTCAACACTAGGTAAATGGCACGATAGCTGCCTTCTGAACACTAGGTAAATGGCAGAATAGCCTCCTTCTGAACACAAGGTAAATGGCAGGATAGCTGCCTTCTGAACACTAGGTAAATGGCAGGATAGCTGCGTTCTGAACACGAGGTAAATGGCAGGATAGCTGCCTTCTCAAAAGTCGGTAATTGGCAGGAGAGCTACCTTCTGAACACTAGGTAAATGGCATTATAGCGTCCTTCGGAACACTAGGTAAATTGCCGGATAGCTGCCTTCTGAACACGAGGTAAATGGCAGGATTGCTGCCGTCTGAACACTAGGTAAATGGCAGGATAGCTGCCTTCTGAACACTAGGTAAATGACAGGATAGCTGCCTTTCTGAACACTAGGTAAATGGCAGGATAGCGTCCCTCTCAACACTTGGTAAATGCCAGGATAGCTGCCTTCTGAACACTAGGTCAATGGCAGGATAGCTGCCTTCTGAACATTAGGGAAATGGCAGGATAGCTACCTTCTGAACACTAGGTAAATGGCAGGATAGCCGCCTTCTGAACAGTATGTAAATGGCAGGATAGCTGCCTTCTGAACACTAGGTAAATGGCAGGATAGCTACCTTCTCAACACTAGGTAAATGGCAGGATAGCTGCCTTCTGAACACTAAGTGATTGGCAGGATAGCTGCCTTCTGAACAGTATGTAATTGGCAGGACAGTTACCTTCTGAACACTAGGTAAATGGCAGGTTCGCCGCCTTCTGAACACTAGGTAAATGGCAACATTGCGTCCTTCTGAACACTAGGTAAATGGCAGGATAGCTGCCTTCTGAACACTAGGTAAATGGCATTATAGCGTCCTTCTGAACACTAGTTAAATTGCCGGATAGCTGCCTTCTGAACACTAGGTAAATGGCAGGATAGCTGCCTTCTGAACAATAGGTAAATGGCAGGATAGCTGCCTTCTGAACACTAGGTAAATGACAGGATAGCTGCCTTCTGAACACTAGGTAAATGGCAGGATAGCTGCCTTCTGAACACTAGGTAAATGGCAGGATAGCCGCCTTCTGAACACTAGGTAAATGGCAAGATAGCCGCCTTCTAAACACTGGATAAATGGCAGGATAGCTGCCTTCTGAACACTAGGTAAATGGCATTATAGCGTCCTTCGGAACTCTAGGTAAATTGCCGGATAGCTGCCTTCTGAACACTAGGTAAATGGCCGGATTGCTGCCTTCTGAACACTAGGTAAATGGCAGGATAGCTGCCTTCTGAACACTCGGTAAATGACAGGATAGCTGCCTTCTGAACACTAGGTAAATGGCAGGATAGCTGCCTTCTGAACACTAGGTAAATGGCAGGATAGCCGCCTTCTGAACACTAGGTAAATGGCAAGATAGCCGCCTTCTAAACACTGGATAAATGGCAGGATATCTGCCTTCTGAACACTAGGTAAATGGCAGGATAGCTGCCTTCTGAACACGAGGTAAATGCCAGGATAGCTGCCTTCTGAACACTAGGTAAATGCCAGCATAGCTGCCTTCTGAACACTAGGTAAATGGCAGGATAGGTGCCTTCTGAACACTGGGTAAATGGCAGGATAGCTGCTTTCTGAACACTAGGTAAATGGCAGGATAGCTGCCTTCTGAACACGAGGTAAATGGAAGGATAGCTGCCTTCTCAAAAGTCGGTAATTGGCAGGACAGCTACCTTCTGAACACTAGGTAAATGGCATGAGAGCGTCCTTCGGAACACTAGGTAAATTGCCGGATAGCTGCCTTCTGAACACTAGGTACATGGCACGATTGCTGCCTTCTGAACACTAGGTAAATGGCAGGATAGCTGCCTTCTGAACACTAGGTAAATGGCAGGTTAGCTGCCTTCTGAACACTAGGTAAATGACAGGATAGCTGACTTCTGAACACTAGGTAAATGGCTGTATTGCTGCTTTCTGGACACTAGGTAAAGGGCAGGATAGCTGCCTTCTGAACACTAGGTAAATGGCAGGATAGCGTCCCTCTCAACACTAGCTAAATGGCACGATAGCTGCCTTCGGAACACTAGGTAAATGGCAGGATAGCGTCCCTCTCAACACTAGCTAAATGGCACGATAGCTGCCTTCTGAACACTGGGTTAATGGCAGGATATCTGCCTTCTGAACACTAGGAAAATGGCAGGATAGCTGCCTTCTGAACACTAGGTAAATGTCAGGATAGCTGCCTTCTGAACACTAGGTAAATGGCAGGATAGGTACCTTTGAACATAAGGTAAATGGCAGGATAGCTGCCTTCTCAACACTACGTAAATGGTATCATAGCTGCCTTCTCAACACGAGGTGAATGGCAGGAGAGCTGCCTTCTGAACACTAGGTAAATGGCAGGATATCTGCCTTCTGAACACTAGGTAAATGGCAGGATAGCTGCCTTCTGAACACTGGATAAATGGCAGGATATCTGCCTTCTGAACACGAGGTAAATGCCAGGATATCTGCCTTCTGAACATTAGGTAAATGGCAGGATAGTTGCCTTCTGAACATAAGGTAAATGGCAGGATAGCTGCCTTCTGAACACTAGGTAAATGCCAGGATAGCTGCCTTCTGAACACTAGGTAAATGGCACGTTAGCTGCCTTCTGAACACTAGGTAAATGGCAGGATACCTGCCTTCTGAACACTAGGTAAATGGCACGTTAGCTGCCTTCTGAACACGAGGTAAATAGCAGGATACCTGCCTTCTCAAAAGTCGGTAATTGGCAGGACAGCTACCTTCTGAACACTAGGTAAATGGCATTATAGCGTCCTTCGGAACACTAGGTAAATTGCGGGATAGCTGCCTTCTGAACACTAGGTAAATGGCAGGATAGCTGCCTTCTGAACACTATGTAAATGGCAGGATAGCTGCCTTCTGTACACTCGGTGAATGGCAGGATAGCTGCCTTCTGAACACTAGGTACATGGCAGGATAGCCGCCTTCTGAACACTAGGTAAATGGCAGGATAGCCGCCTTTAAACACTAGTTAAATGGCAGGATAGACGCCTTCTGAACACTAGGTAAATGGCAGGATAGCCGCCTTCTAAACACTGGATAAATGGCTGGATATCTGCCTTCTGAACACTAGGTAAATGGCAGGATAGCTGCCTTCTGAACACTAGGTAAATGCCAGGATAGCTGCCTTCTGAACACTAGGGAAATGGCAGGAAAGCTACCTGCTGAACACTTGGTAAATGGCAGGATTGCCACCTTCTGAACACTAGGTAAATGCCAGGATAGCTGCCTTCTGAACACTAGGGAAATGGCAGGAAAGCTACCTGCTGAACACTTGGTAAATGGCAGGATTGCCACCTTCTGAACACTAGGTAAATGGCACGTTAGCTGCCTTCTGAACACTCGGTAAATGGCAGAATAGCTGCCTTCTGAACACTAGGTAAATGGCAGGATAGCTGCGTTCTGAACACGAGGTAAATGGCAGGATAGCTGCCTTCTCAAAAGTCGGTAATTGGCAGGACAGCTACCTTCTGAACACTAGGTAAATGGCATTATAGCGTCCTTCGGAACACTAGGTAAATTGCCGGATAGCTGCCTTCTGAACACGAGGTAAATGGCAGGATTGCTGCCGTCTGAACACTAGGTAAATGGCAGGATAGCTGCCTTCTGAACACTAGGTAAATGACAGGATAGCTGCCTTCTGAACACTAGGTAAATGGCAGGATCGCTGCCTTCTGGACACTAGGTAACTGGCAGGATAGCGTCCCTCTCAACACTAGGTAAATGCCAGGATAGCTGCCTTCTGAACACTAGGTCAATGGCAGGATAGCTGCCTTCTGAACATTAGGGAAATGGCAGGATAGCTACCTTCTGAACACTAGGTAAATGGCAGGATAGCCGCCTTCTGAACAGTATGTAAATGGCAGGATAGCTGCCTTCTGAACACTAGGTAAATGGCAGGATAGCTGCCATCTCAACACTAGGTAAATGGCAGGATAGCTGCCTTCTGAACACTAAGGGATTGGCAGGATAGCTGCCTTCTGAACAGTATGTAATTGGCAGGACAGTTACCTTCTGAACACTAGGTAAATGGCAGGTTCGCCGCCTTCTGAACACTAGGTAAATGGCAATTTTGCGTCCTTCTGAACACTAGGTAAATGGCAGGATAGCTGCCTTCTGAACACTAGGTAAATGGCATTATAGCGTCCTTCGGAACACTAGGTAAATTGCCGGATAGCTGCCTTCTGAACACTAGGTAAATGGCAGGATTGCTGCCTTCTGAACACTAGGTAAATGGCAGGATAGCTGCCTTCTGAACACGAGGTAAATGACAGGATAGCTGCCTTCTGAACACTAGGTAAATGGCAGGATAGCTGCCTTCTGAACACTAGGTAAATGGCAGGATAGCCGCCTTCTGAACACTAGGTAAATGGCAAGATAGCCGCCTTCTAAACACTGGATAAATGGCAGGATATCTGCCTTCTGAACACTAGGTAAATGGCAGGATAGCTGCCTTCTGAACACGAGGTAAATGCCAGGATAGCTGCCTTCTGAACAATAGGTAAATGCCAGCATAGCTGCCTTCTGAACACTAGGTAAATGGCAGGATAGCTGCCTTCTGAACACTGGGTAAATAGCAGGATAGCTGCTTTCTCAACACTAGGTCAATGGCAGGATAGCTGCCTTCTGAACACGAGGTAAATGGAAGGATAGCTGCCTTCTCAAAAGTCGGTAATTGGCAGGACAACTACCTTCTGAACACTAGGTAAATGGCATTAGAGCGTCCTTCGGAACACTAGGTAAATTGCCGGATAGCTGCCTTCTGAACACTAGGTACATGGCACGATTGCTGCCTTCTGAACACTAGGTAAATGGCAGGATAGCTGCCTTCTGAACACTAGGTAAATGGCAGGTTAGCTGCCTTCTGGACACTAGGTAAAGGGCAGGAGAGCTGCCTTCTGAACATTAGGTAAATGGCAGGATAGCTGCCTTCTCAACACGAGGTGAATGGCAGGAGAGCTGCCTTCTGAACACTAGGTAAATGGCAGGATATCTGCCTTCTGAACACTGGATAAATGGCAGGATATCTGCCTTCTGAACACGAGGTAAATGCCAGGATATCTGCCTTCTGAACATTAGGTAAATGGAAGGATAGTTGCCTTCTGAACATAAGGTAAATGGCAGGATAGCTGCCTTCTGAACACTAGGTAAATGCCAGGTTTGCTGCCTTCTGAACACTAGGTAACTGGCACGTTAGCTGCCTTCTGAACACTAGGTAAATGGCAGGATAGCTGCCTTCTGAACACTAGGTAAATGGCAGGATAGCTGCCTTCTGAACACTTGGTAAATGGTTGGATAGCGGCCTTCTGAACACTAGGTAAATGGCACGTTAGCTGCCTTCTGAACACGAGGTAAATAGCAGGATAGCTGCCTTCTCAAAAGTCGGTAATTGGCAGGACAGCTACCTTCTGAACACTAGGTAAATGGCATTATAGCTTTCTTCGGAACACTAGGTAAATTGCCGGATAGCTGCCTTCTGAACACTAGGTAAATGGTAGGATAGCTGCCTTCTGAACACTATGTAAATGGCAGGATAGCTGCCTTCTGTACACTAGGTGAATGGCAGGATAGCTGCCTTCTGAACACTAGGTACATGGGAGGATAGCCGCCTTCTGAACACTAGGTAAATGGCAGGATAGCCGCCTTTAAACACTAGGTAAATGGCAGGATAGACGCCTTCTGAACACTAGGTAAATGGCAGGATAGCCGCCTTCTAAACACTGGATAAATGGCAGGATATCTGCCTTCTGAACATTAGGTACATGGCACGATTGCTGCCTTCTGAACATTAGGTAAATGGCAGGATAGCTGCCTTCTGAACACTAGGTAAATGGCAGGTTAGCTGCCTTCTGAACACTAGGTAAATGACAGGATAGCGTCCCCTTCAACACTAGGTAAATGGCACGATTGCTGCCTTCTGAACACTAGATAAATGGCAGAATAGCTACCTTCTGAACACTAGGTAAATGGCAGGGTAGCTACCTTCTGAACACGAGGTTAATGGCAGGATAGCTGCCTTCTCAACAGTAGGTAAATGGCAGGATAGCTGCCTTCTGAACACTAGGAAAACGGCAGGACAGCTGCCTTCTGAACATAAGGTAAATGGTAGGATATCTGCCTTCTGAACACTAGGCAAAAGGCAGGATAGCTGCCTTCTCAACACTTGGTTAATCGCAGGATATCTGCCTTCTGAACACTAGGAAAATGGCAGGATAGCTACCTTCTGAACATAAGGTTAATGGTAGGATATCTGCCTTCTGAACACGAGGTAAATGCCAGGATAGCTGCCTTCTGAACACAAGGTAAATGGCTCGTTAGCTGCCTTCTTAACACTATGTAAATGGCAGGATAGCTGCCTTCTGAACACTAGGTAAATGGCAGGATAGGTACCTTCTGAACATAAGGTAAATGGCAGGATAGCTGCCTTCTCAACACTACGTAAATGCTAGCATAGCTGCCTTCTCAACACTAGGTGAATGGCAGGAGAGCTGCCTTCTGAACACTAGTTAAATGGCAGGATATCTGCCTTCTGAACACTAGGTAAATGGCAGGATAGCTGCCTTCTAAACACTTGGTAAATGGCAGTATATCTGCCTTCTGAACACTCGGTAAATGGTAGGATACCCGCCTTCTAAACACTAGGTAAATGGCAGGATAGCCGCCTTCTAAACACTGGATAAATGGGAGGATATCTGCCTTCTGAGCTCTAGGTAAATGGCAGGATAGCTGCCTTCTGAACACGTGTTAAATGCTAGGATAGCTGCCTTCTGAACACTAGGTAAATGGCAGGATAGCTGCCTTCTGAACATAAGGTAAATGGCTGGATAGCTGCCTTCTGAACACGAGGTAAATGCCAGGATAGCTGCCTTCTGATCACAAGGTAAATGGCTCGTTAGCTGCCTTCTTAACACTAGGTAAATGGCAGAATAGCTGCCTTCTGAACACGAGGTAAATGGCAAAATAGCTGCCTTCTCAACACTAGGTAAATGGCAGGATAGCTGCCTTCTGAACACGAGGTAAATGGCAGGATAGCTGCCTTCTCAAAAGTCGGTCATTGGCAGGAGAGCAACCTTCTGAAAACTAGGGAAATGGCATTATAGCGTCCTTCGGAACACTAGGTAAATTGCCGGATAGCTGCCTTCTGAACAGTAGGTAAATGGTAGGATAGCTGCCTTCTGAACACTAGGTAAATGGCAGGATAGCTGCCTTCTGAACACTAGGTAAATGGCAGGATAGCTGCCTTCTGAACACTAGGTACATGGCAGGATAGCCGCCTTCTGAACACTAGGTAAATGGCAAAATAGCTGCCTTCTGAACACTAGGTAAATGGCAGGATAGCCGCCTTTAAACACTAGGTAAATGGCAGGATAGACGCCTTCTGAACACTAGCTAAATGGCAGGATAGCCGCCTTCTAAACACTGGATAAATGGCAGGATATCTGCCTTCTGAACACTAGGTAAATGGCAGGATAGCTGCCTCTCAACACGAGGTAAATGGCAGGATAGCCGCCTTCTGAACACTAGGTAAATGGCAGGATAGCCGCCTTCTGAACACTAGGTAAATGGCAGGATAGCCGCCTTCTAAACACTGGATGAATGGCAGGATATCTGCCTTCTGAACACCAGGTAAATGCCAGGATTGCTGCCTTCTGAACACTAGGTAAATGGCAGGATAGCTGCCTTCTGAACACTAGGTAAATGCCAGGATAGCTGCCTTCTGAACACTAGGTAAATGGCACGTTAGCTGCCTTCTGAACACTAGGTAAATGGCAGAATAGCTGCCTTCTCTACACTAGGTAAATGGCAGGATAGCTGCCTTCTCAACACTAGGTAAATGGCAGGATAGCTGCCTTCTGAACACGAGGTAAATGGCAGGATAGCTGCCTTCTCAAAAGTCGGTAATTGGCAGGACAGCTACCTTCTGAACACTAGGTAAATGGCATTATAGCGTCCTTCGGAACAGTAGGTAAATTGCCGGATAGCTGCCTTCTGAACAATAGGTAAATGGCACGATTGCTGCCTTCTGAACACTAGGTAAATGACAGGATAGCTGCCTTCTGGACACTAGGTAAAGGGCAGGATAGCTGCCTTCTGAACACTAGGTAACTGGCAGGATAGCATCCCTCTCAACACTAGGTAAATGGCACGATAGCTGCCTTCTGAACACTAGGTAAATGGCAGAATAGCCTCCTTCTGAACACTAGGTAAATGGCAGGGGAGCAACCTTTTGAACACGAGGTAAATGGCAGGATATCTACCTTCTGAACACTAGGTTAATGGCAGGATAGCTGCCTTCTCAACAGTAGGTAAATGGCAGGATAGCTGCCTTCTGAACACTTGGAAAATGGCAGGATAGCTGCCTTCTGAACAATGGGTTAATGGCAGGATAGCTGCCTTCTGAACACTAGGAAAATGGCAGGATAGCTACCTTCTGAACATAAGGTAAATGGTAGGATATCTGCCTTCTGAACACTAGGTAAATGGCAGGATAGCTGCCTTCTGAACACTCGGTTAATGGCAGGATAGCTACCTTCTGAACATAAGGTAAATGGCAGTACAGCTGCCTTCTCAACACTACGTAAATGGTAGCATAGCTGCCTTCTCAACACTAGGTGAATGGCAGGATATCTGCCTTCTGAACACTAGGTAAATGGCAGGATATCTGCCATCTGAACACTAGGTAAATGACAGGATAGCTGCCTTCTGAACACTAGGTAAATGGCAGGATAGCTGCCTTCTGAACACTAGGGAAATGGCAGGATAGCTACCTTCTGGACACTTGGTAAATGGCAGGACAGCTACCTTCTGAACACTAGTTTAATGGCAGGATACCTGCCTTATCAACAGTAGGTAAATGGCAGGATAGCTGCCTTCTGAACACTAGGTAAATGGCAGGATAGCCGCCTTTAAACACTAGGTAAGTGGCAGGATAGACGCCTTCTGAACACTAGCTAAATGGCAGGATAGCCGCCTTCTAAACACTGGATAAATGGCAGGATATCTGCCTTCTGAACACTAGGTAAATGGCAGGATAGCTGCCTTCTCAACACGAGGTAAATGGCAGGATAGCCGCCTTCTGAACACTAGGTAAATGGCAGGATAGCCGCCTTCTAAACACTGGATGAATGGCAGGATATCTGCCTTCTGAACACCAGGTAAATGCCAGGATTGCTGCCTTCTGAACACTAGGTAAATGGCAGGATAGCTGCCTTCTGAACACTAGGTAAATGCCAGGATAGCTGCCTTCTGAACACTAAGTAAATGGCACGTTAGCTGCCTTCTGAACACTAGGTAAATGCAGAATAGCTGCCTTCTCTACACTAGGTAAATGGCAGGATAGCTGCCTTCTCAACACTAGGTAAATGGCAGGATAGCTGCCTTCTGAACACGAGGTAAATGGCAGGATAGCTGCCTTCTCAAAAGTCGGTAATTGGCAGGACAGCTACCTTCTGAACACTAGTTTAATGGCAGGATACCTGCCTTATCAACAGTAGGTAAATGGCAGGATAGCTGCCTTCTGAACATCAGGTAAATGGTAGGATATCTGCCTTCTGAACACTACGTAAAAGGCAGGATAGCTGCCTTCTCAACACTGGGTTAATGGCAGGATAGCTGCCTTTTGAACACTAGGAAAATGGCAGGATAGCTACCTTCTGAACATAAGGTAAATGGTAGGATATCTGCCTTCTGAACACTAGGTAAATGGCAAAATAGCTGCCTTCTCAACACGAGGTAAATGGCAGGATAGCTGCCTTCTGAACACTAGGTAAATGCCAGGATAGCTGCCTTCTGAACACTAGGTAAATGGCAGGATATCTGCCTTCTCAACACGAGGTAAATGGCAGGATAGCTGCCTTCTGAACACTAGGTAAATTCCAGGATAGCTGCCTTCAGAACACTAGGTAAATGGCAGGAAACCTGCCTTCTGAACACTAGGTAAATGCCAGGATTACTGCCTTCTGAACACGAGGTAAATGGCAGAATAGCTGCCTTCTGAACACTAGGTAAATGGCAGGACAGCTGCCTTCTCAACACTAGGTAAAAGGCAGGATAGCTGCCTTCTGAACAGGAGGTAAATGGAAGAATAGCTGCCTTCTCAAAAGTCGGTAATTGGCAGGACAGCTACCTTCTGAACACTAGGTAAATGGCATTATAGCGTCCTTCGGAACACTAGGTAAATTGCCGGACAGCTGCCTTCTGAACACTAGGTAAATGGCACGATTGCTGCCTTCTGAACACTAGGTAAATGGCAGGATAGCTGCCTTCTGAACACTAGGTAAATGGCAGGATAGGTACCTTCTGAACATAAGGTAAATGGCAGGATAGCTGCCTTCTCAACACTAGGTGAATGGCAGGAGAGCTGCCTTCTGAACACTACTTAAATGGCAGGATATCTGCCTTCTGAACACTAGGTAAATGGCAGGATAGCTGCCTTCTGAACACTAGGTAAATGCCAGGATAGCTGCCTTCTGAATACTAGGTAAATGGCAGGATAGCTGCCTTCTGAACACTAGGTAAATGGTAGGATAGCCGCCTTCTGAATACTAGGTAAATGGCAGGATAGCTGCCTTCTGAACAATGGGTTAATGGCAGGATAGCTGCCATCTGAACACTAGGAAAATGGCAGGATAGCTACCTTCTGAACATAAGGTAAATGGTAGGATATCTGCCTTCTGAACACTAGGTAAATGGCAGGATAGCTGCCTTCTGAACACTCGGTTAATGGCAGGATTGCTACCTTCTGAACATAAGGTAAATGGCAGTACAGCTGCCTTCTCAACACTACGTAAATGGTAGCATAGCTGCCTTCTCAACACTAGGTGAATGGCAGGATATCTGCCTTCTGAAGACTAGGTAAATGGCAGGATATCTGCCATCTGAACACTAGGTAAATGACAGGATAGCTGCCTTCTGAACACTAGGTAAATGGCAGGATAGCTGCCTTCTGAACACTAGGGAAATGGCAGGATAGCTACCTTCTGAACACTTGGTAAATGGCAGTACAGCTAACTTCTGAACACTAGTTTAATGGCAGGATACCTGCCTTATCAACAGTAGGTAAATGGCAGGATAGCTGCCTTCTGAACATCAGGTAAATGGTAGGATATCTGCCTTCTGAACACTACGTAAAAGGCAGGATAGCTGCCTTCTCAACACTGGGTTAATGGCAGGATCGCTGCCTTCTGAACACTAGGAAAATGGCAGGATAGCTACCTTCTGAACATAAGGTAAATGGTAGGATATCTGCCTTCTGAACACTAGGTAAATGGCAAAATAGCTGCCTTCTCAACACGAGGTAAATGGCAGGATAGCTGCCTTCTGAACACTAGGTAAATGCCAGGATAGCTGCCTTCTGAACACTAGGTAAATGGCAGGATATCTGCCTTCTCAACACGAGGTAAATGGCAGGATAGCTGCCTTCTGAACACTAGGTAAATTCCAGGATAGCTGCCTTCAGAACACTAGGTAAATGGCAGGAAACCTGCCTTCTGAACACTAGGTAAATGCCAGGATT
Source organism: Isurus oxyrinchus (assembly GCA_026770705.1). Taxonomy (NCBI): domain Eukaryota; kingdom Metazoa; phylum Chordata; class Chondrichthyes; order Lamniformes; family Lamnidae; genus Isurus; species Isurus oxyrinchus. Next base: position 14,907 of record JANJGN010003240.1, read on the forward strand.
ACTGCCTTCTGAACACGAGGTAAATGGCAGAATAGCTGCCTTCTGAACACTAGGTAAATGGCAGGACAGCTGCCTTCTCAACACTAGGTAAAAGGCAGGATAGCTGCCTTCTGAACAGGAGGTAAATGGAAGAATAGCTGCCTTCTCAAAAGTCGGTAATTGGCAGGACAGCTACCTTCTGAACACTAGGTAAATGGCATTATAGCGTCCTTCGGAACACTAGGTAAATTGCCGGACAGCTGCCTTCTGAACACTAGGTAAATGGCACGATTGCTGCCTTCTGAACACTAGGTAAATGGCAGGATAGCTGCCTTCTGAACACTAGGTAAATGGCAGGATAGGTACCTTCTGAACATAAGGGAAATGGCAGGATAGCTGCCTTCTCAACACAAGGTGAATGGCAGGAGAGCTGCCTTCTGAACACTACTTAAATGGCAGGATATCTGCCTTCTGAACACTAGGTAAATGGCAGGATAGCTGCCTTCTGAACACTAGGTAAATGCCAGGATAGCTGCCTTCTGAATACTAGGTAAATGGCAGGATAGCTGCCTTCTGAACACTAGGTAAATGGTAGGATAGCCGCCTTCTGAATACTAGGTAAATGGCAGGATAGCCGCCTTCTAACCACTGGATAAATGGCAGGATATCTGCCTTCCGAGCACTCGGTAAATGGCAGGATAGCTGCCTTCTGAACACGAGATAAATGCGAGGATAGCTGCCTTCTGAACACTAGGTAAATGCCAGCATAGCTGCCTTCTGAACACTAGGTAAATGGCAGGATAGCTGCCTTCTGAACACTAGGTAATTGGCTGGATAGCTGTCTTCTCAACACTAGGTAAATGGCAGGATAGCTGCCTTCTGAACACTAGGTAAATGGCACGTTAGCCGCCTTCTGAACACTAGGTAAATGGCAGTATAGCTGCCTTCTGAACACAGGGTACATGGCAGGATAGCTGCCTTCTCAACACTATGTAAATGGCAGGATAGCTGCCTTCTGATCACGAGGTAAATGGCAGGATAGCTGCCTTCTCAAAATTCGATAAGTGGCAGGAGAGCTGCCTTCTGAACACTAGGTAAATGGCAGGATGGCCGCCTTCTAAACACTGGATAAATGGCAGGATATCTGCCTTCTGAACACTAGGAAAATGGCAGAATAGCAACCTTCTGAACACTAGGTAAATGGCAGGATAGCAACCTTCTGAACACTAGGTAAATGGCAAGATAGCAACCTTCTGAACACTATGTAAATGGCAGGATATCTGCCTTCTGAACACTAGGTAAATGGCAGGATAGCAACCTTCTGAACACTTGGTAAATGGCAGGATAGCTACCTTCTGAACACTAGTTTAATGGCAGGATAGCTACCTTCTGAACATAAGGTAAATGCCAGGATAGCTGCCTTCTGAACACTAGGTAAATGGCAGGATAGCTGCCTTCTGAACACGAGGTAAATTGCAGGATAGCTGCCTTCTCAAAAGTCGGTATTTGGCAGGACAGCTACCTTCTGAACACTAGGTAAATGGCATTATAGCGTCCTTCGGAACACTAGGTAAATTGCCGGATAGCTGCCTTCTGAACACTAGGTAAATGCCAGGATATCTGCCTTCTGAACACTAGGTAAATGCCAGGATAGCTGCCTTCTGAACACTAGGTAAATGGCAGGATAGCTGCCTTCTGAACACGAGGTAAATTGCAGGATAGCTGCCTTCTCAAAAGTCGGTATTTGGCAGGACAGCTACCTTCTGAACACTAGGTAAATGGCATTATAGCGTCCTTCGGAACACTAGGTAAATTGCCGGATAGCTGCCTTCTGAACACTAGGTAAATGGCACGATTGCTTTCTTCTGAACACTAGGTAAATAGCAGCATAGCTGCCTTCTGAACACTAGGTAAATGATAGGATAGCTGCCTTCTGGACACTAGGTCAAGGGCAGGATAGCGTCCCTCTCAACAGTAGGTAAATGGCACGATAGCTGCCTTCTGAACACTAGGTAAATGGCAGAATAGCAACCTTCTGAACACTAGTTAAATGGCAGGATAGCAACCTTCTGAACACTAGGTAAATGGCAGGATAGCATCCTTCTGAACACTATGTAAATGGCAGGATATCTGCCTTCTGAACACTAGGTAAATGGCAGGATAGCAACCTTCTGAACACTTGGTAAATGGCAGGATAGCTACCTTCTGAACACTAGTTTAATGGCAGGATACCTGCCTTCTCAACAGTAGGTAAATGGCAGGATAGCTGCCTTCTGAACATCAGGTAAATGGTAGGATATCTGCCTTCTGAACACTACGTAAAAGGCAGGATAGCTGCCTTCTCAACACTGGGTTAATGGCAGGATAGCTGCCTTCTGAACACTAGGAAAATGGCAGGATAGCTACCTTCTGAACATAAGGTAAATGGTAGGATATCTGCCTTCTGAACACTAGGTAAATGGCAAAATAGCTGCCTTCTCAACACGAGGTAAATGGCAGGATAGCTGCCTTCTGAACACTAGTTAAATGCCAGGATAGCTGCCTTCGGAACACTAGGTAAATGGCAGGATATCTGCCTTCTCAACACGAGGTAAATGGCAGGATAGCTGCCTTCTGAACACTAGGTAAATTCCAGGATAGCTGCCTTCAGAACACTAGGTAAATGGCAGGATAGTTGCCTTCTGAACACTAGGTAAATGCCAGGATAGCTGCCTTCTGACCACTAGGTAAATGGCACGTTAGCTGCCTTCTGAACACTAGGTAAATGGCAGAATAGCTGCCTTCTGAACACAAGGTAAATGGCAGAATAGCTGCCTTCTCTACACTAGGTTAATGGCAGGATAGCTGCCTTCTGAACACGAGGTAAATGTCAGGATAGCTGCCTTCTCAAAAGTCGGTAATTGGCAGGAGAGCTACCTTCTGAACACTAGGTAAATGGCATTATAGCGTCCTTCGGAACACTAGGTAAATTGCCGGATAGCTGCCTTCTGAACACGAGGTAAATGGCAGGATTGCTGCCGTCTGAACACTAGGTAAATGGCAGGATAGCTGCCTTCGGAACACTAGGTAAATGACAGGGTAGCTGCCTTCTGAACACTAGGTAAATGGCAGGATCGCTGCCTTCTGGACACTAGGTAAAGGGCAGGATATCTGCCTTCTGAACACTAGGTAACTGGCAGGTTAGCTGCCTTCTGAACAGTAGGTAAATGGCAGGATAGCGTCCCCTTCAACACTAGGTAAATGGCACGATTGCTGCCTCCTGAACACTAGATAAATGGCAGAATAGCCTCCATCTGAACACTAGGTAAATGGCAGGATAGCTACATTCTGAACACTAGGTAAATGGCAGGATAGCTACCTTCTGAACACTAGGTTAATGGCAGGATAGCTGCCTTCTCAACAGTAGGTAAATGGCAGGATTGCTGCCTTCTGAACACTAGGAAAATAGCAGGACAGCTGCCTTCTGAACATAAGGTAAATGGTAGGATATCTGCCTTCATAACACTAGGCAACAGGCAGGATAGCTGCCTTCTCAACACTGGGTTAATGGCAGGATATCTGCCTTCTGAACACTAGGAAAATGGCAGGATAGCTACCTTCTGAACATAAGGTTAATGGTAGGATATCTGCCTTCTGAACACTAGGTATATGGCAGGATAGCTGCCTTCTCAACACTACGTAAATGGAAGCATAGCTGCCTTCTCAACACTAGGTGAATGGCAGGAGAGCTGCCTTCTGAACACTAGTTAAATGGCAGGATATCTGCCTTCTGAACACTAGGTAAATGGCAGGATAGCTGCCTTCTGAACACTAGGTAAATGGTAGGATACCCGCCTTCTGAACACTAGCTAAATGGCAGGATAGCCGCCTTCTAAACACTGGATAAATGGGAGGATATCTGCCTTCTGAACACGAGGTAAATGCCAGGATAGCTGCCTTCTGAACACGAGGTAAATGCCAGGATAGCTGCCTTCTGAACACTAGGTAAATGGCAGGATAGCTGCCTTCTGAACACGAGGTAAATGCCAGGATAGCTGCCTTCTGAACACTAGGTAAATGGCAGGATAGCTGCCTTTTGAACATAAGGTAAATGGCTGGATAGCTGCCTTCTGAACACGAGGTAAATGGCAGGATTGCTGCCGTCTGAACACTAGGTAAATGGCAGGATAGCTGCCTTCTGAACACTAGGTAAATGACAGGATAGCTGCCTTCTGAACACTAGGTAAATGGCAGGATCGCTGCCTTCTGGACACTAGGTAAAGGGCAGGATATCTGCCTTCTGAACACTAGGTAACTGGCAGGATAGCGTCCCTCTCAACACTAGGTAAATGCCAGGATAGCTGCCTTCTGAACATTAGGGAAATGGCAGGATAGCTACCTTCTGAACACTAGGTAAATGGCAGGATAGACGCCTTCTGAACAGTATGTAAATGGCAGGATAGCTGCCTTCTGAACACTAAGTGATTGGCAGGATAGCTGCCTTCTGAACAGTATGTAATTGGCAGGACAGTTACCTTCTGAACACTAGGTAAATGGCAGGTTCGCCGCCTTCTGAACACTAGGTAAATGGCAATTTTGCGTCCTTCTGAACACTAGGTAAATGGCAGGATAGCTGCCTTCTGAACACTAGGTAAATGGCATTATAGCGTCCTTCGGAACACTAGGTAAATTGCCGGATAGTTGCCTTCTGAACACTAGGTAAATGGCAGGATTGCTGCCTTCTGAACACTAGGTAAATGGCAGGATAGCTGCCTTCTGAACACGAGGTAAATGACAGGATAGCTGCCTTCTGAACACTAGGTAAATGGCAGGATAGCTGCCTTCTGAACACTAGGTAAATGGCAGGATAGCCGCCTTCTGAACACTAGGTAAATGGCAAGATAGCCGCCTTCTAAACACTGGATAAATGGCAGGATATCTGCCTTCTGAACACTAGGTAAATGGCAGGATAGCTGCCTTCTGAACACGAGGTAAATGCCAGGATAGCTGCCTTCTGAACACTAGGTAAATGCCAGCATAGCTGCCTTCTGAACACTAGGTAATTGGCAGGAGAGCTGCCTTCTGAACACTGGGTAAATAGCAGGATAGCTGCTTTCTCAACACTAGGTCAATGGCAGGATAGCTGCCTTCTGAACACGAGGTAAATGGAAGGATAGCTGCCTTCTCAAAAGTCGGTAATTGGCAGGACAGCTACCTTCTGAACACTAGGTAAATGGCATTATAGCGTCCTTCGGAACACTAGGTAAATTGCCGGATAGCTGCCGTCTGAACACTAGGTAAATGGCAGGATAGCTGCCTTCTGAACACTAGGTAAATGGCAGGATAGCTGCCTTCTGTACACTCGGTGAATGGCAGGATAGCTGCCTTCTGAACACTAGGTACATGGCAGGATAGCCGCCTTCTGAACACTAGGTAAATGGCAGGATAGCCGCCTTTAAACACTAGGTAAATGGCAGGATAGACGCCTTCTGAACACTAGGTAAATGGCAGGATAGCCGCCTTCTAAACACTGGATAAATGGCTGGATATCTGCCTTCTGAACACTAGGTAAATGGCAGGATAGCTGCCTTCTGAACACTAGGTAAATGCCAGGATAGCTGCCTTCTGAACACTAGGGAAATGGCAGGAAAGCTACCTGCTGAACACGTGGTAAATGGCAGGATTGCCACCTTCTGAACACTAGGTAAATGGCAGGATAGCTGCCTTCTGAACACTAGGTAAATGGCACGTTAGCTGCCTTCTGAACACTAGGTAAATGGCAGAATAGCTGCCTTCTGAACACAAGGTAAATGGCAGGATAGCTGCCTTCTCAACACTAGGTAAATGGCAGGATAGCTGCCTTCTGAACACGAGGTAAATGGCAGGATAGCTGCCTTCTCAAAAGTCGGTAATTGGCAGGAGAGCTACCTTCTGAACACTAGGTAAATGGCATTATAGCGTCCTTCGGAACACTAGGTAAATTGCCGGATAGCTGCCTTCTGAACACGAGGTAAATGGCAGGATTGCTGCCGTCTGAACACTAGGTAAATGGCAGGATAGCTGCCTTCTGAACACTAGGTAAATGGCAGGATAGCTGCCTTCTGAACACTAGGTAAATGGCAGGATCGCTGCCTTCTGGACACTAGGTAAAGGGCAGGATATCTGCCTTCTGAACACGAGGTAAATGCCAGGATAGCTGCCTTCTGAACACTAGGTAAATGGCACGTTAGCTGCCTTCTGAACACGAGGTAAATAGCAGGATAGCTGCCTTCTCAAAAGTCGGTAAATGGCAGGATAGCTGCCTTCTGAACACTAGGTAAATGGCATTATACCTTCCTTCGGAACTCTAGGTAAATTGCCGGCTAGCTGCCTTCTGAACACTAGGTAAATGGTAGGATAGCTGCCTTCTGAACACTATGTAAATGGCAGGATAGCTGCCTTCTGTACACTAGGTGAATGGCAGGATAGCTGCCTTCTGAACACTAGGTAAATGCCAGGATAGCTGCCTTCTGAACACTAGGTAAATGGCACGTTAGCTTCCTTCTGAACACGAGGTAAATAGCAGGATAGCTGCCTTCTCAAAAGTCGGTAATTGGCAGGACAGCTACCTTCTGAACACTAGGTAAATGGCATTATAGCTTCCTTCGGAACACTAGGTAAATTGCCGGATAGCTGCCTTCTGAACACTAGGTAAATGGTAGGATAGCTGCCTTCTGAACACTATGTAAAGGGCAGGATAGCTGCCTTCTGTACACTAGGTGAATGGCAGGATAGCTGCCTTCTGAACACTAGGTACATGGGAGGATAGCCGCCTTCTGAACACTAGGTAAATGGCAGGATAGCCACCTTAAAACACTAGGTAAATGGCAGGATAGACGCCTTCTGAACACTAGGTAAATGGCAGGATAGCCGCCTTCTAAACACTGGATAAATGGCAGGATATCTGCCTTCTGAACACTAGGTAAATGGCAGGATAGCTGCCTTCTCAACACGAGCTAAATGGCAGGATAGCCGCCTTCTGAACACTATGTAAATGGCAGGATAGCCGTTTTCTAAACACTGGATGAATGGCAGGATATCTGCCTTCTGAACACAAGGTAAATGCAAGGATTGCTGCCTTCTGAACACTAGGTAAATGGCAGGATAGCTGCCTTCTGAACACTAGGTAAATGCCAGGATAGCTGCCTTCTGAACACTAGGGAAATGGCAGGAAAGCTACCTGCTGAACACTAGGTAAATGGCAGGATTGCCACCTTCTCAACACTAGGTAAATGGCAGGATAGCTGCCTTCTGAATACTAGGTAAATGGCACGTTAGCTGCCTTCTGAACACTAGTTAAATGGCAGAATAGCTGCCTTCTGAACACAAGGTAAATGGCAGGATAGCTGCCTTCTCAACACTAGGTAAATGGCAGGATAGCTGCCTTCTGAACACGAGGCAAATGGCAGGATAGCTGCCTTCTCAAAAGTCGGTAATTGGCAGGATAGCTGCCTTCTGAACACTAGGTAAATGACAGGATAGCTGCCTTCTGAACACTAGGTAAATGGCAGGATAGCTGCCTTCTGAACACTAGGTAAATGGCAGGATTGCCACCTTCTCAACACTAGGTAAATGGCAGGATAGCTGCCTTCTGAATACTAGGTAAATGGCACGTTAGCTGCCGTCTGAACACTAGTTAAATGGCAGGATAGCTGCCTTCTGAACACTAGGTAAATGGCATTATAGCGTCCTTCGGAACACTAGGTAAATTGCCGGATAGCTGCCTTCTGAACACTAGGTAAATGGCAGGATTGCTGCCTTCTGAACACTAGGTAAATGGCAGGATAGCTGCCTTCTGAACACTAGGTAAATGACAGGATAGCTGCCTTCTGAACACTAGGTAAATGGCAGGATAGCCGCCTTCTGAACACTAGGTAAATGGCAAGATAGCCGCCTTCTAAACACTGGATAAATGGCAGGATAGCTGCCTTCTGAACACTAGGTAAATGGCATTATAGCGTCCTTCGGAACACTAGGTAAATTGCCGGATAGCTGCCTTCTGAACACTAGGTAAATGGAAGGATAGCTGCCATCTGAACACTAGGTAAATGACAGGATAGCTGCCTTCTGAACACTAGGTAAGTGGCAGGATAGCTGCCTTCTGAACACTAGGTAAATGACAGGATAGCTGCCTTCTGAACACTAGGTAAGTGGCAGGATAGCTGCCTTCTGAACACTAGGTAAATGGCAGGATAGCCGCCTTCTGAACACTAGGTAAGTGGCAAGATAGCCGCCTTCTAAACACTGGATAAATGGCAGGATATCTGCCTTCTGAACACTAGGTAAATGGCAGGATAGCTGCCTTCTGAACACGAGGTAAATGCCAGGATAGCTGCCTTCTGAACACGAGGTAAATGCCAGCATAGCTGCCTTCTGAACACTAGGTAAATGGCAGGATAGCTGCCTTCTGAACACGAGGGAAATGCCAGCATAGCTGCCTTCTGAACACTGGGTAAATGGCAGGATAGCTGCTTTCTCAACACTAGGTCAATGGCAGGATAGCCGCCTTCTGAACACGAGGTAAATGGAAGGATAGCTGCCTTCTCAAAAGTCGGTAATTGGCAGGATAGCTACCTTCTGAACACTAGGTAAATGGCATTAGAGCGTCCTTCGGAACACTAGGTAAATTGCCGGATAGCTGCCTTCTGAACACTAGGTACATGGCACGATTGCTGCCTTCTGAACACTAGGTAAATGGCATGATAGCTGCCTTCTGAACACTAGGTAAATGGCAGGTTAGCTGCCTTCTGAACACTAGGTAAATGACAGGATAGCTGACTTCGGAACACTAGGTAAATGGCTGTATTGCTGCCTTCTGGACACTAGGTAAAGGGCAGGATAGCTGCCTTCTGAACACTAGGTAAATGGCAGGATAGCTGCCTTCTCAACACTACGTAAATGGTATCATAGCTGCCTTCTCAACACGAGGTGAATGGCAGGAGAGCTGCCTTCTGAACACTAGGTAAATGGCAGGATATCTGCCTTCTGAACACTGGATAAATGGCAGGATATCTGCCTTCTGAACACGAGGTAAATGCAAGGATATCTGCCTTCTGAACATTAGGTAAATGGCAGGATAGTTGCCTTCTGAACATAAGGTAAATGGCTGGATAGCTGCCTTCTGAACACTAGGTAAATGCCAGGTTTGCTGCCTTCTGAACACTAGCTAAATGGCAGGATAGCTGCCTTCTGAACACTAGTTAAATGCCAGGATAGCTGCCTTCTGAACACTAGGTAAATGGCACGTTAGCTGCCTTCTGAACACGAGGTAAATTGCCGGATAGCTGCCTTCTGAACACTAGGTAAATGGCAGGATAGCTGCCTTCTGTACACTAGGTGAATGGCAGGATAGCCGCCTTCTGAACACTAGGTAAATGGCAGGATAGCCGCCTTTAAACACTAGGTAAATGGCAGGATAGACGCCTTCTGAACACTAGGTAAATGGCAGGATAGCCGCCTTCTAAACACTGGATAAATGGCAGGATATCTGCCTTCTGAACACTAGGTAAATGGCAGGATAGCTGCCTTCTCAACACGAGGTAAATGGCAGGATAGCCGCCTTCTGAACACTATGTAAATGGCAGGATAGCCGTTTTCTAAACACTGGATGAATGGCAGGATATCTGCCTTCTGAACCCAAGGTAAATGCCAGGATTGCTGCCTTCTGAACACTAGGTAAATGGCAGGATAGCTGCCTTCTGAACACTAGGTAAATGCCAGGATAGCTGCCTTCTGAACACAAGGGAAATGGCACGTTAGCTGCCTTCTGAACACTAGGTAAATGGCAGAATAGCTGCCTTCTGAACACTAGGTAAATGGCAGGATATCTGCCTTCTGAACACTAGGTAAATGGCACGTTAGCTGCCTTCTGAACACTAGGTAAATGGCAGAATAGCTGCCTTCTGAACACAAGGTAAATGGCAGGATAGCTGCCTTCTCAACACTAGGTAAATGGCAGGATAGCTGCCTTCTGAACACGAGGTAAATGGCAGGATAGCTGCCTTCTCAAAAGTCGGTAATTGGCAGGAGAGCTACCTTCTGAACACTAGGTAAATGGCATTATAGCGTCCTTCGGAACACTAGGTAAATTGCCGGATAGCTGCCTTCTGAACACGAGGTAAATGGCACGATTGCTGCCGTCTGAACACTAGGTAAATGGCAGGATAGCTGCCTTCTGAACACTAGGTAAATGACAGGATAGCTGCCTTCTGAACACTAGGTAAATGGCAGGATAGCTGCCTTCTCAACACTAGGTAAATGGCAGGATAGCTGCCTTCTGAACACTAAGTGATTGGCAGGATAGCTGCCTTCTGAACAGTATGTAATTGACAGGACAGTTACCTTCTGAACACTAGGTAAATGGCAGGTTCGCCGCCTTCTGAACACTAGGTAAATGGCAACATTGCGTCCTTCTGAACACTAGGTAAATGGCAGGATAGCTGCCTTCTGAACACTAGGTAAATGGCATTATAGCGTCCTTCGGAACACTAGTTAAATTGCCGGATAGCTGCCTTCTGAACACTAGGTAAATGGCAGGATAGCTGCCTTCTGAACACTAGGTAAATGGCAGGATAGCTGCCTTCTGAACACTAGGTAAATGGCATTATAGCGTCCTTCGGAACACTAGGTAAATTGCCGGATAGCTGCCTTCTGAACACGAGGTAAATGGCATTATAGCGTCCTTCGGAACACTAGGTAAATTGCCGGATAGCTGCCTTCTGAACACTAGGTAAATGGCATTATAGCGTCCTTCGGAACACTAGGTAAATTGCCGGATAGCTGCCTTCTGAACACTAGGTAAATGACAGGATAGCTGCCTTCTGAACACTAGGTAAATGGCAGGATAGCTGCCTTCTGAACACTAGGTAAATGGCAGAATAGCCGCCTTCTGAACACTAGGTAAATGGCAAGATAGCCGCCTTCTAAACACTGGATAAATGGCAGGATATCTGCCTTCTGAACACTAGGTAAATGGCAGGATATCTGCCTTCTGAACACGAGGTAAATGCCAGGATAGCTGCCTTCTGAACACTAGGTAAATGGCAGGATAGGTGCCTTCTGAACACTGGGTAAATGGCAGGATAGCTGATTCTCAACACTAGGTAAATGGCAGGATAGCTGCCTTCTGAACACGAGGTAAATGGAAGGATAGCTGCCTTCTCAAAAGTCGGTAATTGGCAGGACAGCTACCTTCTGAACACTAGGTAAATGACAGGATAGCTGACTTCAGAACACTAGGTAAATGGCTGTATTGCTGCCTTCTGGACACTAGGTAAATGGCAGGATAGCGTCCCTCTCAACACTAGCTAAATGGCACGATAGCTGCCTTCGGAACACTAGGTAAATGGCAGGATAGCGTCCCACTCAACACTAGCTAAATGGCACGATAGCTGCCTTCTGAACACTGGGTTAATGGCAGGATATCTGCCTTCTGAACACTAGGAAAATGGCAGGATAGCTTCCTTCTTTACATAAGGAAAATGGTCGGATATCTGCCTTCTGAACACGAGGTAAATGTCAGGATAGCTGCCTTCTGAACACTAGGTAAATGGCAGGATAGGTACCTTTGAACATAAGGTAAATGGCAGGATAGCTGCCTTCTCAACACTACGTAAATGGGATCATAGCTGCCTTCTCAACACGAGGTGAATGGCAGGAGAGCTGCCTTCTGAACACTAGGTAAATGGCAGGATATCTGCCTTCTGAACACTAGGTAAATGGCAGGATAGCTGCCTTCTGAACACTGGATAAATGGCAGGATATCTGCCTTCTGAACACGAGGTAAATGCCAGGATAGCTGCCTTCTGAACACTAGGTAAATGGCACGTTAGCTGCCTTCTGAACACGAGGTAAATAGCAAGATAGCTGCCTTCTCAAAAGTCGGTAAATGGCAGGATAGCTGCCTTCTGAACACTGGATAAATGGCAGGACAGCTACCTTCTGAACACTAGGTAAATGGCATTATAGCTTCCTTCGGAACACTAGGTAAATTGCCGGATAGCTGCCTTCTGAACACTAGGTAAATGGTAGGATAGCTGCCTTCTGAACACTATGTAAATGGCAGGATAGCTGCCTTCTGTACACTAGGTGAATGGCAGGATAGCTGCCTTCTGAACACTAGGTACATGGGAGGATAGCCGCCTTCTGAACACTAGGTAAATGGCAGGATAGCCGCCTTTAAACACTAGGTAAATGGCAGGATAGACGCCTTCTGAACACTAGGTAAATGGCAGGATAGCCGCCTTCTAAACACTGGATAAATGGCAGGATATCTGCCTTCTGAACACTAGGTAAATGGCAGGATAGCTGCCTTCTCAACACGAGGTAAATGGCAGGATAGCCGCCTTCTGAACACTATGTAAATGGCAGGATAGCCGTTTTCTAAACACTGGATGAATGGCAGGATATCTGCCTTCTGAACACAAGGTAAATGCCAGGATGGCTGCCTTCTGAACACTAGGTAAATGGCAGGATAGCTGCCTTCTGAACACTAGGTAAATGCCAGGATAGCTGCCTTCTGAACACTAGGGAAATGGCAGGAAAGCTACCTGCTGAACACTAGGTAAATGGCAGGATTGCCACCTTCTCAACACTAGGTAAAAGGCAGGATAGCTGCCTTCTGAACACTAGGTAAATGGCACGTTAGCTGCCTTCTGAACACTAGGTAAATGGCAGAATAGCTGCCTTCTGAACTCAAGGTAAATGGCAGGATAGCTGCCTTCTCAACACTAGGTAAATGGCAGGATAGCTGCCTTCTGAACACGAGGTAAATGGCAGGATAGCTGCCTTCTCAAAAGTCGGTAATTGGCAGGAGAGCTACCTTCTGAACACTTGGTAAATGGCATTATAGCGTCCTTCGGAACACTAGGTAAATTGCCGGATAGCTGCCTTCTGAACACGAGGTAAATGGCAGGATTGCTGCCGTCTGAACACTAGGTAAATGGCAGGATAGCTGCCTTCTGAACACTAGGTAAATGACAGGATAGCTGCCTTCTGAACACTAGGTAAATGGCAGGATATCTGCCTTCTGAACACTAGGTAACTGGCAGGATAGCGTCCCTCTCAACACTAGGTAAATGGCAGGAGAGCTGCCTTCTGAACACTAGGTCAATGGCAGGATAGCTGCCTTCTGAACATTAGGGAAACGGCTGGATAGCTACCTTCTGAACACTAGGTAAATGGCAGGATAGCCGCCTTCTGAACAGTATGTAAATGGCAGGATAGCTGCCTTCTGAACACTAGGTAAATGGCAGGATAGCTGCCTTCTCAACACTCGGTAAATGGCAGGATAGCTGCCTTCTGAACACTAAGTGATTGGCAGGATAGCTGCCTTCTGAACAGTATGTAATTGGCAGGACAGTTACCTTCTGAACACTAGGTAAATGGCAGGTTCGCCGCCTTCTGAACACTAGGTAAATGGCAGGATAGCGTCCTTCTGAACACTAGGTAAATGGCAGGATAGCTGCCCTCTGAACACTAGGTAAATGGCATTATAGCGTCCTTCGGAACACTAGGTAAATTGCCGGATAGCTGCCTTCTAAACACTTGGTAAATGGCAGTATATCTGCCTTCTGAATACTAGGTAAAAGGCAGGATAGCTGCCTTCTGAACACTAGGTAAATGGCAGGATAGCTGCCTTCTGAACACTAGGTAAATGGCAGGATATCTGCCTTCTGAACACGAGGTAAATGCCAGGATATCTGCCTTCTGAACACTAGGTAAATGGCAGGATAGCTGCCTTCTGAACACTAGGTAAATGGCAGGATAGCTGCCTTCTGAACACTAGGTAAATGCCAGGATAGCTGCCTTCTGAACACTAGGTAAATGGCACGTTAGCTGCCTTCTGAACACTAGGTAAATGGCAGAATAGCTGCCTTCTGAACACTAGGTAAATGGCAAAATAGCTGCCTTCTCAACACTAGGTAAATGGCAGGATAGCTGCCTTCTGAACACGAGGTAAATGGCAGGATAGCTGCCTTCTCAAAAGTCGGTAATTCGCAGGAGAGCTACCTTCTGAAAACTAGGTAAATGGCATTATACCGTCCTTCGGAACACTAGGTAAATTGCCGGATAGCTGCCTTCTGAACACTAGGTAAATGGCAGGATAGCTGCCTTCTGAACACTAGGTAAATGATAGGATAGCTGCCTTCTGAACACTAGGTACATGGCAGGATAGCCGCCTTCTGAACACTAGGTAAATGGCAGGATAGCTGTCTTCTGAACACTAGGTAAATGGCAGGATAGCCGCCTTTAAACACTAGGTAAATGGCAGGAGAGACGCCTTCTGAACACTAGGTAAATGGCACGTTAGCTGCCTTCTGAACACTAGGTAAATGACAGGATAGCTGCCTTCTGGACACTAGGTAAAGGGCAGGATAGCTGCCTTCTGACCACTAGGTAACTGGCAGGATAGCATCCCTCTCAACACTAGGTAAATGGCACGATAGCTGCCTTCTGAACACTAGGTAAATGGCAGAAAAGCCACCTTCTGAACACTAGGTAAATGGCAGGAGAGCAACCTTCTGAACACGAGGTAAATGGCAGGATATCTACCTTTCGAACACTCGGTTAATGGCAGGATAGCTGCCTTCTGAACACTGGGTTAATGGCAGGATAGCTGCCTTCTCAACAGTAGGTAAATGGCAGGATAGCTGCCTTCTGAACACTCGGAAAATGGCAGGATAGCTGCCTTCTGAACACTGGGTTAATGGCAGGATAGCTGCCTTCGGAACACTAGGAAAATGGCAGGATAGCTACCTTCTGAACATAAGGTAAATGGTAGGATATCTGCCTTCTGAACACTAGGTAAATGGCAGAATAGCTGCCTTCTGAACACTCGGTAAATGGCAGGATAGGTACCTTCTGAACATAAGGTAAATGGCAGGATAGCTGCCTTCTCAACACTACGTAAATGTTAGCATAGCTGCCTTCTGAACACTAGGTGAATGGCAGGAGAGCTGCCTTCTGAACACTAGGTAAATGGCAGGATATATGCCTTCTGAAAACTTGGTAAATGACAGGATAGCTGCCTTCTGAACACAAGGAAAATGGCAGGATAGCTGCCTTCTGAACACAATGTGAATGGCAGGATAGGTGCCTTCTGAACGCTATGTAAATGGCGGGATAGCTGCCTTCTGAACACTAGGTAAATGGCAGGATAGCTGCCTTCTGAACACAAGGTAAATGGCAGGATAGCTGCCTTCTGAACACTATGTAAATGGCAGAATAGCCTCCTTCTGAACACTAGGTAAATGGCAGGATAGCTACCTTCTGAACACTAGGTAAATAGCAGGATAGCTACCTTCTGAACACTAGGTTAATGGCAGGATATCTGCCTTCTGAACACTAGGTAAATGGCAGGATAGCTGCCTTCTGAACACTAGGTAAATGGCAGGATAGCGTCCCTCTGAACACTAGGTAAATGGCACGATAGCTGCCTTCTGAACACTAGGTAAATGGTAGGATAGCAGCCTTCTGAACACTGGATAAATGGCAGGATATCTGACTTCTGAACACTAGGTAAATGGCAGGATAGCTACCTTCTGAACACTAGGTAAATGGCAGGATAGCCGCCTTCTGAACAGTATGTAAATGGCAGGATAGCTGCCTTCTGAACACTAGGTAAATGGCAGGATAGCTGCCTTCTGAACACTAGGTAAATGGCAGGATAGCTGCCTTCTCTACACTAGGTAAATGCCAGGATAGCTGCCTTCTGAACACTAAGTGATTGGCAGGATAGCTGCCTTCTGAACACTAGGTAAATGGCAGGTTCGCCGCCTTCTGAACACTAGGTAAATGGCAGGATAGCGTTCTTCTGAATACGAGGTAAATGGCAGGATATGTGCCTTCTGAACACTAGGTAAATGGCATTATAGCGTCCTTCTGAACACTAGGTAAATTGCCGGATAGCTGCCTTCTGAACACAAGGTAAATGGCAGGATTGCTGCTTTCTGAACACTCGGTACATGGCAGGATAGCTGCCTTCTGAACACAAGGTAAATGGCAGGATAGCTGCCTTCTGAACACTAGGTAAATGGCAGGATAGCCGCCTTCTGAACACTAGGTAAATGGCAGGATAGCCGCCTTCTAAACACTAGGTAAGTGGCAGGATAGCCACCTTCTGAACACTAGGTAAATGGCAGGATAGCTGCCTTCTGAACACGAGGTAAATGCCAGGATAGCTGCCTTCTGAACACTAGGTAAATGCCAGGATAGCTGCCTTCTGAACACTGGGTAAAGGCAGGATAGCTGCCTTCTGAACACTAGTTAAATGGCAGGATAGCTGCCTTCTGAACACGTGGTAAATGCCAAGATAGCAGCCTTCTGAACACTAGGTAAATGGCACGTTAGCTGCCTTAAGAACACTAGGTAAATGGCAGAATAGCTGCCTTCTGATCACTATGTAAATGGCAGGATAGCTGCCTTCTCAACACTAGGTAAATGGCATTATAGCATCCTTCGGAACACTAGGTAAATTGCCGGATAGCTGCCTTCTGAACACGAGGTACATGGCACGATTGCTGCCTTCTGAACACTAGGTAAATGGCAGGATAGCTGCCTTCTGAACACTAGGTAAATGACAGGATAGCTGCCTTCTGAACACTAGGTAAATGGCTGGATTGCTGCCTTCTGGACACTAGGTAAAGGGCAGGATAGCAACCTTCTGAACACTAGGTAACTGGCAGGATAGCGTCCCCTTCAACACGAGGTAAATGGCACGATTGCTGCCTTCTGAACACTAGATAAATGGCAGAATAGCCTCCTTCTGAACACTAGGTAAATGGCAGGATAGCTACCTTCTGAACACTAGGTAAATGGCAGGATAGCTACCTTCTGAACACTAGGTTAATGGCAGGATAGCTGCCTTCTGAACATAAGGTAAATGGTAGGATATCTGCCTTCTGAACACTAGGCAAAAGGCAGGATAGCTGTCTTCTCAACACTGGGTTAATGGCAGGATAGCTGCCTTCTGAACTCTTGGAAAATGGCAGGATAGCCGCCTTCTAAACACTGGATAAATGGCAGGATATCTGCCTTCTGAACACTAGGTAAATGGCAGGATAGCTGCCTTCTGAACACGAGGTAAATGCCAGGATAGCTGCCTTCTGAACACTAGGTAAATGCCAGGATAGCTGCCTTCTGAACACTAGTTAAAGGCAGGATAGCTGCCTTCTGAACACTAGTTAAATGGCAGGATAGCTGCCTTCTGAACACGTGGTAAATGCCAGGATAGCAGCCTTCTGAACACTAGGTAAATGGCACGTTAGCTGCCTTCTGAACGCTAGGTAAATGGCAGAATAGCTGCGTGCTGATCACTATGTAAATGGCAGGATAGCTGCCTTCTCAACACTAGGTAAATGGCAGGATAGCTGCCTTCTGAACACGAGGTAAATGGAAGGATAGCTGCCTTCTCAAAAGTCGGTAATTGGCAGGACAGCTACCTTCTGAACACTAGGTAAATGGCATTATAGCGTCCTTCGGAACACTAGGTAAATTGCCGGATAGCTGCCTTCTGAACACGAGGTACATGGCACGATTGCTGCCTTCTGAACACTAGGTAAATGGCAGGATAGCTGCGTTCTGAACACTAGGTAAATGACAGGATAGCTGCCTTCTGAACACAAGGTAAATGGCTGGATTGCTGCCTTCTGGACACTAGGTAAAGGGCAGGATAGCTGCCTTCTGAACACTAGGTAACTGGCAGGATAGCGTCACCTTCAACACTAGGTAAATGGCACGATTGCTGCCTTCTGAACACTAGGTAAATGGCAGAATAGCCTCCTTCTGAACACTAGGTCAATGGCAGGATAGCTACCTTCTGAACACTAGGTAAATGGCAGGATAGCTACCTTCTGAACACTAGGTTAATGGTAGGATAGCTGCCTTCTCAACAGTAGGTAAATGGCAGGATAGCTGCCTTCTGAACACTAGGAAAATGGCAGGATAGCTGCCGTCTGAACATAAGATAAATGGTAGGATATCTGCCTTCTCAACACTACGTAAATGGTAGCATAGCTGCCTTCTCAACACTAGGTGAATGGCAGGAGAGCTGCCTTCTGAACACTAGGTAAATGGCAGGATATCTGCCTTCTAAACACTTGGTAAATGGCAGTATATCTGCCTTCTGAACACTAGGTAAAAGGCAGGATAGCTGCCTTCTGAACACTAGGTAAATGGCAGGATAGCTGCCTTCTGAACACTAGGTAAATGGTAGGATAGCCGCCTTCTGAACACTAGGTAAATGGCAGGATAGCTGCCTTCTCAACACTATCTAAATGGCAGGATAGCTGCCTTCTGAACACTAGGTAAATGGCAGGACAGCTGCCTTCTGAACACTAGGTACATGGCAGGATAGCCGCCATCTGAACACTAGGTAAATGGCAGGACAGCTGCCTTCTGAACACTAGGTAAATGGCAGGATAGCTGCCTTCTGAACACTAGGTAAATGGCATTATAGCGTCCTTCGGAACACTAGGTAAATTGCCGGATAGCTGCCTTCTGAAGACTAGGTAAATGGCAGGATTGCTGCCTTCTGAACACTCGGTAAATGGCAGGATAGCTGCCTTCTGAACACTAGGTAAATGGCAGTATAGCCGCCTTCTGAACACTAGGTAAATGGCAGTATAGCCGCCTTCAAAACACTGGATAAATGGCAGGATA
Organism: Isurus oxyrinchus; assembly: GCA_026770705.1. Lineage (NCBI taxonomy): Eukaryota > Metazoa > Chordata > Chondrichthyes > Lamniformes > Lamnidae > Isurus > Isurus oxyrinchus. The sequence goes on from JANJGN010003240.1 coordinate 33,564, forward strand.
TCTGCCTTCTGAACACTAGGTAAATGGCAGGATAGCTGCCTTCTGAACACGAGGTAAATGCCAGGATAGCTGCCTTCTGAACACTAGGTAAATGCCAGGATAGCTGCCTTCTGAACACTAGGTTAATGGCAGGATAGCTGCCTTCTGAACACTAGGTAAATGGCAGGATAGCTGCCTTCTGAACACGAGGTAAATGCCAGGATAGCAGCCTTCTGAACACTAGGTAAATGGCACGATAGCTGCCTTCTGAATACTAGGTAAATGGCAGGATAGCTGCCTTCTGAACACTAGGTAAATGGCAGGATAGCTACCTTCTGAACACTAGGTAAATGGCATGATAGCTACCTTCTGAACACTAGGTTAATGGCAGGATAGCTGCCTTCTGAAGAGTAGGTAAATGGCAGGATAGCTGCCTTCTGAACACTTTGAAAATGGCAGGTTAGCTGCCTTCTGAACACTAGTTAAATGGCAGGATAGCTGCCTTCTCAACACTAGGTAAATGGCAGGATAGCTGCCTTCTGAACACGAGGTAAATGGCAGGATAGCTGCCTTCTCAAAAGTCAGTAATTGGCAGGAGAGCTAACTTCTGAACACTTGGCAAATGGCAGGATTGCTGCATTCTGAACACTAGGTTACTGGCAGGATAGCGTCCCTCTCAACAGTAGGTAAATGGCACGATAGCCTCCTTCTGAACACTAGGTAAATGGCAGGATAGCTACCTTCTGAACACTAGGTAAATGGCAGGATAGCTACCTTCTGAACACTCGGTTAATGGCAGGATAGCTGCCTTCTGAACACTAGGTAAATGGCAGGATAGCGTCCCTCTCAACACTAGGTAAATGGCACGATAGCTGCCTACTGAACACTAGGTAAATGGCAGAATAGCCTCCGTCTGAACACTAGGTAAATGGCAGGATAGCAACCTTCTCAACACTAGGTAAATGGCAGGATAGCTACCTTCTGAACACTAGGTTAATGGCAGGATAGCTGCCTTCTCAACAGCAGGTAAATGGCAGGATAGCTGCCTTCTGAACACTAGGAAAATGGCAGGATAGCTGCCTTCTGAACATAAGGTAAATTGTAGGATATCTGCCTTCTGAACACGAGGTAAATGTCAGGATAGCTGCCTTCTGAACACGAGGTAAATGGCATGATAGGAAGCTTTGGACATAAGGTAAATGGCAGGATAGCAACCTTCTGAACACTAGGTAAATGGCAGGATAGCTGCCTCCTGAACACTGGGTAAATGGCAGGATAGCTGCCTTCTGAACACTAGGTAAATGGCAGGATATCTGCCTTCTGAACACTAGGTAAATGGCAGGATAGCTGCCTTCTGAACAGTATGTAAATGGCAGGATAGCTGCCTTCTGAACACTAGGTAAATGGCAGAATAGCTGCCTTCAGAACAGGAGGTAAATGCCAGGATAGCTGCCTTCTGAACACTAGGTAAATGGCAGGATAGCTGCCTTCTGAACACTAGGTAAATGGGAGGATAGCCGCCTTCTGAACAGTATGTAAATGGCAGGATAGCTGCCTTCTGAACACTAGGTAAATGGAAGGATTAGCTGCCTTCTCAACACTAGGTAAATGGCAGGATAGCTGCCTTCTGAACACTAAGTGATTGACAGGATTGCTGCCTTCTGAACAGTATAGAATTGGCAGGACAGCTGCCTTCTGAACACTAGGTAAATGGCAGGATAGCGTCCTTCTGAACACTAGGTAAATGGCAGGATAGCTGCCTTCTGAACACTCGGTAAAAGGCAGGATTGCTGCCTTCTCAACCCTAGGTAAATGGCAGGAATGCTGCCTTCTGAACAATAGGTAAATGGCAGGATAGCTACCTTCTGAACACTAGGTAAATGGCAGGATATCTGCCTTCTGAACAGTAGGTAAATGGCAGGATAGCTGCCTTCTGAACACTTGGAAAATGGGAGGATAGCTGCCTTCTGAACATAAGGTAAATGGTAGGATATCTGCCTTCTGAACACTAGGCAAAACGCAGGATAGCTGCCTTCTCAACACTGGGTGAATGGCAGGATAGCTGCCTTCTGAACACGAGGAAAATGGCAGGATAGCTACCTTCTGAACATAAGGTAAGTGGTAGGATATCTGCCTTCTGAACACTAGGTATATGGCAGGATAGCTGCCTTCTGAACACTAGGTAAATGGCAGGATATCTGCCTTCTAAACACTGGATGAATGGCAGGATATCTGCCTTCTGAACACTAGGTAAATGCCAGGATTGCTGCCTTCTGAACACTAGGTAAATGGCAGGATAGCTGCCTTCTGAACACTAGGTAAATGCCAGGATAGCTGCCTTCTGAACACTAGGTAAATGGCACGTTAGCTGCCTTCTGAACACTAGGTAAATGGCAGAATAGCTGCCTTCTCTACACTAGGTAAATGGCACGATAGCTGCCTTCTCAACACTAGGTAAATGGCAGGATAGCTGCCTTCTGCATACGAGGTAAATGGCAGGATAGCTGCCTTCTCAAAAGTCGGTAATTGGCGGGAGAGCTACCTTCTGAACACTAGGTAAATGGCATTATAGCGTCCTTCGGAACACTAGGTAAATTGCCGGATAGCTGCCTTCTGAACAATAGGTAAATGGCACGATTGCTGCTTCCTGAACACTAGGTAAATGACAGGATAGCTGCCTTCTGGAGAGAAGGTACAGGGCAGGATAGCTGCCTTCTGAACACTAGGTAAATGGCAGGATAGCTACCTTCTGAACACTAGGTAAATGGCAGGATAGCTACCTTCTGAACACTAGGTTAATGGCAGGATAGCTGCCTTCTGAACATAAGGTAAATGGTAGGATATCTGCCTTCTGAACACTAGGCAAAAGGCAGGATAGCTGTCTTCTCAACACTGGGTTAATGGCAGGATAGCTGCCTTCTGAACTCTTGGAAAATGGCAGGTTAGCCGCCTTCTAAACACTGGATAAATGGCAGGATATCTGCCTTCTGAACACTAGGTAAATGGCAGGATAGCTGCCTTCTGAACACGAGGTAAATGCCAGGATAGCTGCCTTCTGAACACTAGGTAAATGCCAGGATAGCTGCCTTCTGAACACTAGTTAAAGGCAGGATAGCTGCCTTCTGAACACTAGTTAAATGGCAGGATAGCTGCCTTCTGAACACGTGGTAAATGCCAGGATAGCAGCCTTCTGAACACTAGGTAAATGGCACGTTAGCTGCCTTCTGAACACTAGGTAAATGGCAGAATAGCTGCGTGCTGATCACTATGTAAATGGCAGGATAGCTGCCTTCTCAACACTAGGTAAATGGCAGGATAGCTGCCTTCTGAACACGAGGTAAATGGAAGGATAGCTGCCTTCTCAAAAGTCGGTAATTGGCAGGACAGCTACCTTCTGAACACTAGGTAAATGGCATTATAGCGTCCTTCGGAACACTAGGTAAATTGCCGGATAGCTGCCTTCTGAACACGAGGTACATGGCACGATTGCTGCCTTCTGAACACTAGGTAAATGACAGGATAGCTGCCTTCTGAACACAAGGTAAATGGCTGGATTGCTGCCTTCTGGACACTAGGTAAAGGGCAGGATAGCTGCCTTCTGAACACTAGGTAACTGGCAGGATAGCGTCACCTTCAACACTAGGTAAATGGCACGATTGCTGCCTTCTGAACACTAGGTAAATGGCAGAATAGCCTCCTTCTGAACACTAGGTCAATGGCAGGATAGCTACCTTCTGAACACTAGGTAAATGGCAGGATAGCTACCTTCTGAACACTAGGTTAATGGTAGGATAGCTGCCTTCTCAACAGTAGGTAAATGGCAGGATAGCTGCCTTCTGAACACTAGGAAAATGGCAGGATAGCTGCCGTCTGAACATAAGATAAATGGTAGGATATCTGCCTTCTCAACACTACGTAAATGGTAGCATAGCTGCCTTCTCAACACTAGGTGAATGGCAGGAGAGCTGCCTTCTGAACACAAGGTAAATGGCAGGATATCTGCCTTCTAAACACTTGGTAAATGGCAGTATATCTGCCTTCTGAACACTAGGTAAAAGGCAGGATAGCTGCCTTCTGAACACTAGGTAAATGGCAGGATAGCTGCCTTCTGAACACTAGGTAAATGGTAGGATAGCCGCCTTCTGAACACTAGGTAAATGGCAGGATAGCTGCCTTCTCAACACTATCTAAATGGCAGGATAGCTGCCTTCTGAACACTAGGTAAATGGCAGGACAGCTGCCTTCTGAACACTAGGTACATGGCAGGATAGCCGCCATCTGAACACTAGGTAAATGGCAGGACAGCTGCCTTCTGAACACTAGGTAAATGGCAGGATAGCTGCCTTCTGAACACTAGGTAAATGGCATTATAGCGTCCTTCGGAACACTAGGTAAATTGCCGGATAGCTGCCTCTGAAGACTAGGTAAATGGCAGGATTGCTGCCTTCTGAACACTCGGTAAATGGCAGGATAGCTGCCTTCTGAACACTAGGTAAATGGCAGTATAGCCGCCTTCTGAACACTAGGTAAATGGCAGTATAGCCGCCTTCAAAACACTGGATAAATGGCAGGATATCTGCCTTCTGAACACTAGGGTAAATGGCAGGATAGCTGCCTTCTGAACACGAGGTAAATGCCAGGATAGCTGCCTTCTGAACACTAGGTAAATGCCAGGATAGCTGCCTTCTGAACACTAGGTTAATGGAAGGATAGCTGCCTTCTGAACACTAGGTAAATGGCAGGATAGCTGCCTTCTGAACACGAGGTAAATGCCAGGATAGCAGCCTTCTGAACACTAGGTAAATGGCACGATAGCTGCCTTCTGAATACTAGGTAAATGGCAGGATAGCTGCCTTCTGAACACTAGGTAAATGGCAGGATAGCTACCTTCTGAACACTAGGTAAATGGCATGATAGCTACCTTCTGAACACTAGGTTAATGGCAGGATAGCTGCCTTCTGAAGAGTAGGTAAATGGCAGGATAGCTGCCTTCTGAACACTTTGAAAATGGCAGGTTAGCTGCCTTCTGAACACTAGTTAAATGGCAGGATAGCTGCCTTCTCAACACTAGGTAAATGGCAGGATAGCTGCCTTCTGAACACGAGGTAAATGGCAGGATAGCTGCCTTCTCAAAAGTCAGTAATTGGCAGGAGAGCTAACTTCTGAACACTTGGCAAATGGCAGGATTGCTGCATTCTGAACACTAGGTTACTGGCAGGATAGCGTCCCTCTCAACAGTAGGTAAATGGCACGATAGCCTCCTTCTGAACACTAGGTAAATGGCAGGATAGCTACCTTCTGAACACTAGGTAAATGGCAGGATAGCTACCTTCTGAACACTCGGTTAATGGCAGGATAGCTGCCTTCTGAACACTAGGTAAATGGCAGGATAGCGTCCCCTCTCAACACTAGGTAAATGGCACGATAGCTGCCTACTGAACACTAGGTAAATGGCAGAATAGCCTCCGTCTGAACACTAGGTAAATGGCAGGATAGCAACCTTCTCAACACTAGGTAAATGGCAGGATAGCTACCTTCTGAACACTAGGTTAATGGCAGGATAGCTGCCTTCTCAACAGCAGGTAAATGGCAGGATAGCTGCCTTCTGAACACTAGGAAAATGGCAGGATAGCTGCCTTCTGAACATAAGGTAAATTGTAGGATATCTGCCTTCTGAACACGAGGTAAATGTCAGGATAGCTGCCTTCTGAACACGAGGTAAATGGCATGATAGGAAGCTTTGGACATAAGGTAAATGGCAGGATAGCAACCTTCTGAACACTAGGTAAATGGCAGGATAGCTGCCTCCTGAACACTGGGTAAATGGCAGGATAGCTGCCTTCTGAACACTAGGTAAATGGCAGGATATCTGCCTTCTGAACACTAGGTAAATGGCAGGATAGCTGCCTTCTGAACAGTATGTAAATGGCAGGATAGCTGCCTTCTGAACACTAGGTAAATGGCAGAATAGCTGCCTTCAGAACAGGAGGTAAATGCCAGGATAGCTGCCTTCTGAACACTAGGTAAATGGGAGGATAGCCGCCTTCTGAACAGTATGTAAATGGCAGGATAGCTGCCTTCTGAACACTAGGTAAATGGAAGGATAGCTGCCTTCTCAACACTAGGTAAATGGCAGGATAGCTGCCTTCTGAACACTAAGTGATTGACAGGATTGCTGCCTTCTGAACAGTATAGAATTGGCAGGACAGCTGCCTTCTGAACACTAGGTAAATGGCAGGATAGCTGCCTTCTGAACACTCGGTAAAAGGCAGGATTGCTGCCTTCTCAACCCTAGGTAAATGGCAGGAATGCTGCCTTCTGAACACTAGGTAAATGGCAGGATATCTGCCTTCTGAACAGTAGGTAAATGGCAGGATAGCTGCCTTCTGAACACTTGGAAAATGGGAGGATAGCTGCCTTCTGAACATAAGGTAAATGGTAGGATATCTGCCTTCTGAACACTAGGCAAAACGCAGGATAGCTGCCTTCTCAACACTGGGTGAATGGCAGGATAGCTGCCTTCTGAACACGAGGAAAATGGCAGGATAGCTACCTTCTGAACATAAGGTAAGTGGTAGGATATCTGCCTTCTGAACACTAGGTATATGGCAGGATAGCTGCCTTCTGAACACTAGGTAAATGCAGGATATCTGCCTTCTAAACACTGGATGAATGGCAGGATATCTGCCTTCTGAACACTAGGTAAATGCCAGGATTGCTGCCTTCTGAACACTAGGTAAATGGCAGGATAGCTGCCTTCTGAACACTAGGTAAATGCCAGGATAGCTGCCTTCTGAACACTAGGTAAATGGCACGTTAGCTGCCTTCTGAACACTAGGTAAATGGCAGAATAGCTGCCTTCTCTACACTAGGTAAATGGCACGATAGCTGCCTTCTCAACACTAGGTAAATGGCAGGATAGCTGCCTTCTGCATACGAGGTAAATGGCAGGATAGCTGCCTTCTCAAAAGTCGGTAATTGGCGGGAGAGCTACCTTCTGAACACTAGGTAAATGGCATTATAGCGTCCTTCGGAACACTAGGTAAATTGCCGGATAGCTGCCTTCTGAACAATAGGTAAATGGCACGATTGCTGCTTCCTGAACACTAGGTAAATGACAGGATAGCTGCCTTCTGGAGAGAAGGTACAGGGCAGGATAGCTGCCTTCTGAACACTAGGTAACTCGCAGGATAGCGTCCCTCTCAACACTAGGTAAATGGCACGATAGGCTGCCTTCTGAACACGAGGTAAATGGCAGAATAGCCTCCTTCTGAACACTAGGTAAATGTCAGGATAGCAACCTTCTGAACATAAGGTAAATGGCAGGATAGCTGCCTTCTCAACACTACGTAAATGGTAGCATAGCTGCCTTCTCAACACTAGGTGAATGGCAGGAGAGCTGCCTTCTGAACACAAGGTAAATGGCAGTATATCTGCCTTCTGAACACTAGGTAAATGACAGGATAGCTGCCTTCTGAACACTAGGTAAATGGCAGGATAGCTGCCTTCTGAACACTAGGGAAATGGCAGGACAGCTACCTTCTGAACACTATGTAAATGGCAGGATAGCCGCCTTCTGAACACTAGGTAAATGGCAGGATCGCTGCCTTCTCCACATTAGGTAAATGGCAGGATAGCTGCCTTCTGAACACTAGGTAAATGGCAGGATATCTGCCTTCTGAACACTAGGCAAATGGCAGGATAGCTGCCTTCTGAACACAATGTGAATGGCAGGATAGCTGCCTTCTGAACACTATGTAAATGGCAGGATAGCTGCCTTCTGAACACTAGGTAAATGGCAGGATAGCCGCCTTCTGAACACTTGGTAAATGGCAGGATAGCTGCCTTCTGAACCCTCGGTAAATGACAGGATAGCCGCCCTTCTAAACACTAGGAAAATGGCAGGATAGCCGCCTTCTGAACACTAGGTAAATGGCAGGATAGCCGCCTTCTAATCACTGGATAAATGGCAGGATATCTGCCTTCTAAACACTGGATAAATGGCAGGATTGCTGCCTTCTGAACACGAGGTATATGCCAGGATAGCTGCCTTCTGAACACTAGGTAAATGCCAGGATAGCTGCCTTCTGAACACGAGGTATATGCCAGGATAGCTGCCTTCTCAACACTCGGAAAATGGCAGGATAGCTGCCTTCTCAACACTCGGAAAATGGCAGGATAGCTGCCTTCTGAACACTAGGTAAATGGCACGTTAGCTGCCTTCTGAACACTAGGTAAATGGCAGAATAGCTGCCTTCTGAACACTAGGTAAATGGCAGGATAGCTGCCTTCTCAACACTAGGTAAATGGCAGGAATGCTGCCTTCTGAACACGAGGTAAATGGCAGGATAGCTGCCTTCTCAAAAGTCGGTAATTGGCAGGAGAGCTACCTTCTGAACACTAGGTAAATTGCATTATAGTGTCCTACGGAACACTAGGTAAATTGCTGGATAGCTGCCTTCTGAACACTAGGTAAATGGCAGGATAGCTGCCTTCTGAACTCTAGGTAAATGGCAGGATAGCTGCCTTCGGAACACTAGGTAAAAGGCAGGATAGCTGCCTTCTGAACACTAGGTAAATGGCAGGATTGCTGCATTCTGAACACTAGGTAACTGGCAGGATAGCGTCCCTCTCAACACAAGGTAAATGGCACGATAGCCTCCTTCTGAACACTAGGTAAATGGCAGGATAGCTACCTTCTGAACACTAGGTAAATGGCAGGATAGCGTCCCTCTCAACACTAGGTAAATGGCACGGATAGCTGCCTACTGAACACTAGGTAAATGGCAGAAAAGCCTCCGTCTGAACACTAGGTAACTGGCAGGATAGCTACCTTCTGAAAACGAGGTAAATGGCAGGATTGCTACCATCTGAACACTAGGTTAATGGCAGGATAGCTGCCTTCTCAACACTGGGTTAATGGCAGGATAGCTGCCTTCTGAACACTAGGAAAATGGCAGGATAGCTACCTTCTGAACATAAGGTAAATGGTAGGATATCTGCCTTCTGAACACGAGGTAAATGTCAGGATAGCTGCCTTCTGAACACTAGGTAAATGGCAGTATAGGTACCTTTGAACATAAGGTAACTGGCAGGATAGCTGCCTTCTCAACACTACGTAAATGGTAGCATAGCTGCCTTCTCAACACTAGGTGAATGGCAGGATAGCTGCCTTCTGAACACGAGGTAAATGGCACGTTAGCTGCCTTCTGAACACTAGGTAAATGGCAGAATAGCTGCCTTCTGAACACTAGTTAAATGGCAGGATAGCTGCCTTCTCAACACTAGGTAAATGGCAGGATAGCTGCCTTCTGAACACGAGGTAAATGGCAGGATAGCTGCCTTCTCAAAAGTCGGTAATTGGCAGGAGAGCTACCTTCTGAACACTAGGCAAAATGGCATTATAGCGTCCTTCGGAACACTAGGTAAATTGCTGGATAGCTGCCTTCTGAACACTAGGTAAATGGCAGGATTGCTGCATTCTGAACACTAGGTTACTGGCAGGATAGCGTCCCTCTCAACACTAGGTAAATGGCACGATAGCCTCCTTCTGAACACTAGGTAAATGGCAGGATAGCTACCTTCTGAACACTAGGTAAATGGCAGGATAGCTATCTTCTGAACACTCGGTTAATGGCAGGATAGCTGCCTTCTCAACAGTAGGTAAATGGCAGGATAGCTGCCTTCAGAACACTAGGTAAATGGCAGGATAGCGTCCCTCTCAACACTAGGTAAATGGCACGATAGCTGCCTACTGAACACTAGGTAAATGGCAGAATAGCCTCCGTCTGAACACTAGGTAAATGGCAGGATAGCTACCTTCTGAACACTAGGTAAATGGCAGGATAGCCTACCTTCTGAACACTAGGTTAATGGCAGGATAGCTGCCTTCTCAACAGCAGGTAAATGGCAGGATAGCTGCCTTCTGAACACTAGGAAAATGGCAGGATAGCTGCCTTCTGAACATAAGGTCAATTGTAGGATATCTGCCTTCTGAACACTTGGTAAAAGGCAGGATAGTTGCCTTCTCAACACTGGGTTAATGGCAGGATAGCTGCCTTCTGAACACTAGGAAAATGGCAGGATAGCTACCTTCTGAACATAAGGTAAATGGTAGGATATCTGCCTTCTGAACACGAGGTAAATGTCAGGATAGCGGCCTTCTGAACACTAGGTAAATGGCAGGATAGGTAGCTTTGAACATAAGGTAAATGGCAGGATAGCAACCTTCTGAACACTAGGTAAATGGCAGGATAGCTGCCTTCTCAACACTACGTAAATGGTAGCATAGCTGCCTTCTCAACACTAGGTGAATGGCAGGATAGCTGCCTTCTGAACAGTATGTAAATGCCAGCGTAGCTGCCTTCTGAACACGAGGTAAAAGGCAGGATAGCTGCCTCCTGAACACTGGGTAAATGGCAGGATAGCTGCCTTCTGAACACTAGGTAAATGGCAGGATATCTGCCTTCTGAACACTAGGTAAATGGCAGGATAGCTGCCTTCTGAACAGTATGTAAATGGCAGGATAGCTGCCTTCTGAACACAAGGTAAATGGCAGAATAGCTGCCTTCTGAACAGGATGTAAATGCCAGGATAGCTGCCTTCTGAACACTAGGTAAATGGCAGGATAGCTGCCTTCTGAACACTAGGTAAATGGGAGGATAGCCGCCTTCTGAACAGTATGTAAATGGCAGGATAGCTGCCTTCTGAACACTAGGTAAATGGCAGGATAGCTGGCTTCTCAACACCAGGTAAATGGCTGGATAGCTGCCTTCTGAACACTAAGTGATTGACAGGATTGCTGCCTTCTGAACAGTATAGAATTGGCAGGACAGCTGCCTTCTGAACACTAGGTAATTGGAAGGTTCGCAGCCTTCTGAACACTAGGTAAATGGCAGGATAGCGTCCTTCTGAACACTAGGTAAATGGCAGGATAGCTGCCTTCTGAACACTAGGTAAATGGCATTATAGCGTCCTTCTGAACACTAGGTAAATGACAGGATAGCTGCCTTCTGAACACTAGGTAAATGGTAGGATAGCCGCCTTCTGAACACTAGGTAAATGGCAGGATAGCCGCGTTCTAACCACTGGATAAATGGTAGGATATCTGCCTTCTGAGCACTAGGTAAATGGCAGGATAGCTGCCTTCTGAACACGAGGTAAATGCCAGGATAGCTGCATTCTGAACACTAGGTAAAAGGCAGGATAGCTGCCTTCTGAACACTAGGTAAATGGCAGGATAGCTGCCTTCTGAACACTAGGTAAATGGCAGGATATCTGCCTTCTGAACACTAGGTAAATGGCAGGATAGCAGCCTTCTGAACACTGGATAAATGGCAGGATATCTGCCTTCTGAACACTAGGTAAATGGCAGGATAGCTGCCTTCTGAACACGAGGTAAACGCCAGGATAGCTACCTTCTGAACACTAGGTAAATGGCAGGATAGCTACCTTCTGAACACTCGGTTAATGGCTGGATAGCTGCCTTCTCCACAGTAGGTAAATGGCAGGATAGCTGCCTTCTGAACACTAGGTAAATGGCAGGATAGCTGCCTTCTGAACACTAGGTAAGTGGCAGGATATCTGCCTTCTGAACACGAGGTAAATGGCAGGATAGCCGCCTTCTGAACACTAGGTAAGTGGCAGGATATCTGCCTTCTGAACACTAGGTAAATGGCAGGATTGCTGCCTTCTGAACACTAGGTAAATGGCAGGATAGCTGCCTTCTGAACACTAGGTAAATGCCAGGATAGCTGCCTTCTGAACACTAGGTAAATGGCAGGATTGCTACCTTCTGAACACTAGGTAAATGCCAGGATAGCTGCCTTCTGAACACTAGGTAAATGGCAGGATTGCTGCCTTCTGAACACTAGGTAAATGGCAGGATAGCTGCCTTCTGAACACTAGGTAAATGGCAGGATAGCTGCCTTCTGAACACTAGGTAAATGGCAGGATAGCCGCCTTCTAAACACTGGAGAAATGGCAGGATATCTGACTTCTGAACACTAGGTAAATGGCAGGATAGCTGCCTTCTGAACACTAGGTAAATGGCAGGATAGCCGCCTTCTAAACACTGGAGAAATGGCAGGATATCTGACTTCTGAACACTAGGTAAATGGCAGGATAGCTGCCTTCTCAACACGAGGTAAATGCCAGGATAGCTGCCTTCTGAACACTAGGTAAACGCCAGGAATGCTGCCTTCTGAACACTAGGTAAATGCCAGGATAGCTGCCTTCTGAACACTAGGTAAATGGCACTTTAGCTGCCTTCGGAACAGTAGGTAAATGGCACAATAGCTGCCTTCTGAACACTAGGTAAATGGCAGGATAGCTGCCTTCTCAACACTAGGTAAATGGCAGGATAGCTGCCTTCTGAACATGAGGTAAATGGTAGAATAGCTGCCTTCTCAAAAGTCGGTAATTGGCAGGACAGCTACCTTCTGAACACTAGGTAAATGGCATTATAGCGTCCTTCGGAACACTAGGTAAATTGCCAGATAGCTGCCTTCTGAAAACTAGGCAAATGGCAGGATAGGTACCTTCTGAAGACTAGGTAAAAGGCTGGATAGCTGCCTTCTGAACACTAGGTAAATGGCAGGATAGCTGCCTTCTGAACACTAGGTAAATGGCAGGATAGCCGCCTGCTGAACACTAGGTAAATGGCAGGATAGCCGCGTTCTAACCACTGGATAAATGCTAGGATATCTGCCTTCTGAGCACTAGGAAAATGGCAGGATAGCTGCCTTCTGAACACGAGGTAAATGCCAGGATAGCTGCCTTCTGAACACTAGGTAAATGCCAGCATAGCTGCCTTCTGAACACTGGGTAAATGGCAGGATAGCTGCCTTCTGAACACTAGGTAAATGCCAGCATAGCTGCCTTCTGAACACAAGGTAAATGGCACGTTAGCTGCCTTCTGAACACTAGGTAAATGGCAGAATAGCTGCCTTCTGAACACTAGGTAAATGGCAGCATAGCTGCCTTCTCAACACTCGGTAAATGGCAGGATATCTGCCTTCCGAACACGAGGTAAATGGCAGGATAGCTGCCTTCTCAAAAGTCAGTAATTGGCAGGAGAGGTACCTTCTGAAAACTAGGTAAATGGAATTATAGCGTCCTTCGGAACACTAGGTAAATGGCAGAATAGCCTCCTTCTGAACACTAGGTAAATGGCAGGATATCTACCTTCTGAACACTAGGTAAATGGCAGGATAGCTACCTTCTGAACATAAGGTAAATGGTAGGATATCTGCCTTCTCATCACTAGGTGAATGGAAGGAGAGCTGCCTTCTGAACACTAGGTAAATGGCAGGATATCTGCCTTCTGAACACGAGGTAAATGGCAGTATATCCGCATTCTGAACACTAGGTAAAAGGCAGGATAGCTGCCTTCTGAACACTCGGTAAATGGCAGGATAGCTGCATTCTGAACACTAGGTAAATGGCAGGATAGCTGCCTTCTGAACACTAGGTAAATGGCAGGATAGCAGCCTTCTGAACACTGGATAAATGGCAGGATATCTGCCTTCTGAACACTAGGTAAATGGCAGGATAGCTGCCTTCTGAACAGAAGGTAAATGCCAGGATAGCTGCCTTCTGAACACTAGGTAAATGGCAGGATAGCTGCCTTCTCAACACTAGGTGAATGTCAGGATAGCTGCCTTCTGAACACTAAGTTATTGGCAGGATAGCTGCCTTCTGAACAGTATGTAATTGGCAGGACAGCTAACTTCTGAACACTAGGTAAATGGCAGGTTCGTCGCCTTCTGAACACTTGGTAAATGTAGGATAGCGTCCTTCTGAACACTAGGTAAATGGCAGGATAGCTGCCTTCTGAACACTAGGTAAGTGGCAGGATATCTGCCTTCTGAACACGAGGTAAATGGCAGGATAGCCGCCTTCTGAACACTAGGTAAATGGCAGGATAGCCGCCTACTAAACACGAGGTAAATGCCAGGATAGCTGCCTTCTGAACACTAGGTAAATGGCAGGATTGCTGCCTTCTGAACACTAGGTAAATGGCAGGATAGCTGCCTTCTGAACACTAGGTAAATGCCAGGATAGCTGCCTTCTGAACACTAGGTAAATGGCACGTTAGCTGCCTTCTGAACACTAGGTAAATGGCAGAATAGCTGACTTCTGAACACTAGTTAAATGGCAGGATAGCTGTCCTCTCAACACTAGGTAAATGGCAGGATAGCTGCCTTCTGAACACGAGGTAAATGGAAGGATAGCTGCCTTCTCAAAAGTCGGTAATTGGCAGGACAGCAACCTTCTGAACACTAGGTAGATGTCATTATAGCGTCCTTCGGAACACTAGGTAAATTGCTGGATAGCTGCCTTCTGAACACTAGGTAAATGGCAGGATAGCTACCTTCTGAACACTAGGTAAAAGGCAGGATAGCTGCCTTCTGAACACTAGGTAAATGGCAGGATTGCTGCATTCTGAACACTAGGTAACTGGCAGGATAGCGTCCCTCTCAGCACAAGGTAAATGGCACGATAGCCTCCTTCTGAACACTAGGTAAATGGCAGGATAGCCTACCTTCTGAACACTAGGTAAATGGCAGGATAGCGTCCCTCTCAACACTAGGTAAATGACACGATAGCTGCCTACTGAACACTAGGTAAATGGCAGAAAAGCCTCCGTCTGAACACTAGGTAACTGTCAGGATAGCTACCTTCTGAAAACGAGGTAAATGGCAGGATTGCTACCTTCTGAACACTAGGTAAATGGCAGTATAGTTACCTTTGAACATAAGGTAAATGGCAGGATAGCAACCTTCTGAACATAAGGTAAATGGCAGGATAGCTGCCTTCTCAACACTATGTAAATGGTAGCATAGCTGCCTTCTCAACACTAGGTGAATGGCAGGATAGCTGCCTTCTGAACACGAGGTAAATGGAAGGATAGCTGCCTTCTCAAAAGTCGGTAATTGGCAGGACAGCAACCTTCTGAACACTAGGTAGATGTCATTATAGCGTCCTTCGGAACACTAGGTAAATTGCCAGATAGCTGCCTTCTGAACACTAGGTAAATGGCACGATTGCTGCCTTCTGAACACTGGGTAAATGGC
>JANJGN010003241.1:0-48613 GCA_026770705.1 Isurus oxyrinchus
TGATATAGCCTTGGGGACTGAGAGCCACGGGGAGCGAGAGCGATGGGGAGGCAGAACGAAGGGGGGGGGTGAACAAAAGGGAGGAGATCGAAGGGGAGGGAGATCGAAGGGGAGGGAGATTGAAGGGGAGGGAGATCAAAGCTGAGAGAGAGCGAAGGGGATGGAGAGCGAAGGGGAGCGAGAGCGAAATGGGAGCGAGAGCGAACGGGAGCGAGAGTGAAGGGGAGTCAGAGCGAAGGGGAGCGAGAGCATAGGGAAGCGGGAGCAAAGGGGAGCAGGAGCCAAGGGGAGCGGGAGCCAAGGGGTGCAGAGAGCGACGGGGAGCCAGGTTAAAGGGGCGTGAATGTGATAGGGAGCGAGAGTGTATGGGAGAGAGGGAGTGAAGGGAAGCGCGAGCGAAGGGGAGCGCGAGCGAAGGGGAGCGCGAGCGAAGGGGAGCGCGAGCGAAGGGGAGCGAGAGCGAAGGGGAGCGAGAGCGAAGGGGAGCGAGAGCGAAGGGGAGCGAGAGCGAAGGGGAGCGAAAGCGATGGGGAGCGAGAGCGAAGGGGAGCGAGAGCGAAGGGGAGCGAGAGCGAAGGGGAGGGAGAGCAAAGGGGAGCGAGAGCGAAGGGGAGCGATAGAGCCTTGGGGAGTGAGAGCCACGGGGAGCGAAAGTGATGGGAAGGGAGAACAAAGGGGAGGGAGAATGAAGGGGAGATTGAACAAAAGGGAGGAGATCGAAGGGGAGGGTGATCGAAGAGGATGGAGATTGAAGGGGAGAGAAAACGAAGTGGAGAGACATCGAAGGGGATGGATAGCAAAGGGGATGGAGAGCAAAGGGGAGCGATAGTGAACGGGAGCGAGAGCGAATGGGAGTCAGAGCCAAGGGGCGCGAGAGCATAGGTGAGCGAGAGCAAAGGGGAGCGGGAGTGAAGGGGGGGCGGGAACGAAGGGGAGCAGGAGCGAAGGGGTGTGAGAGCGACGGGGAGCCTGGTTGAAGGGGCATGAATGTGATAGGCAGCGAGAGCGTACGTGAGAGAGGGAGTGAAGGGGATCAAGAGGGAAGGGGAGCGAGAGCGAAGGGGAGCAAGAGCGAAGGGGAGTGAGAGGGTAGGGGAGCAAGAGCGAAGGGGAGCGGGAGTGAAGGGTAGCGGGAACAAAGGGGAGCAGGAGTGAGGGGAAGAGAGTGCAACGGGGAGACAGTTGAAGGGGCGAGAATGCATTAGGGAGCGAGAGTGCAGGGGAGAGAGGGAGTGAAGGGGAGCTAGAGTAAAGGGGAGCGAAGGCGAAGGGGAGCGAGAGCGAAGGGGAGCGAGAGCGAAGGGGAGCGAGAGCGAAGGGGAGCGAGAGCGAAGGGGAGCGAGAGCGAAGGGGAGCGAGAGCGAAGGGGAGCGAGAGCGAAGGGGAGCGAGAGCGAAGGGGAGCGAGAGCGAAGGGGAGCGAGAGCGAAGGGGAGCGAGAGCGAAGGGGAGCGAGAGCGAAGGGGAGCGAGAGCGAAGGGGAGCGAGAGCGAAGGGGAGCGAGAGCGAAGGGGAACGAGAGCGAAGGGGAACGAGAGCAAAGGTGTGAGTGAGCAAAGGGGTCAGAGAGCGAAGGGGCGGCAGAGCCAAGGGGAGGTGAGCGAAGGGGAGGGAGAGCCAAAGGGAGCGAGAGCCAAGGGGAGGGAGAGCGAAGGGGAAGGAGAGCGAAGGGGAGGGAGAGCGTTGGGGAGGGAGAGCGAAGGGGAGGGAGAGCAAAGGGGAGGGAGAGCAAAGGAGAGGGAGAGCAAAGGGGAGGGAGAGCAAAGGGGAGGGAGAGCAAAGGGGAAGGAGAGCGAAGGGGAGGGAGAGCGAAGGGGAGGGAGAGTGAAAAGGGGCATGAGCGACGGGGAGCGGGAGCAACAGGGAGTGAGGGCGACGGGGAGGGAGAACAAAGGGGAGCGAGAGCGAAGGGGAGAGAGAGAGAAGGGGTGAGAGAGAGAAGGGGTGAGAGAGAGAAGGGGAGAGAGAGAGAAGGGGAGCCAGGTTCAAGGGGAGAGAATGTGACAGGGAGCGAGAGTGACGGGGAGAGAGGGAGTGAAGGGGACAAACTGTGAAGGGGAATGTGAGCGACGGGGAGCGAGAGCGACGGGGTGCGAGAGTGACGGGGAGAGAGAGCCACGGGGAGAGAGAGCCACGGGGAGAGAGAGCCACGGGGAGAGAGAGCCACGGGGCCAGAGAGCCACGGGGCCAGAGAGCCACGGGGCCAGAGAGCCACGGGGCCAGAGAGCCACGGGGAGAGAGAGCCACGGGGAGAGAGAGCCACGGGGAGAGAGAGCCACGGGGAGAGAGAGCCACGGGGAGAGAGAGCCACGGGGAGAGAGAGATACGGGGAGAGAGAGCCACGGGGAGAGAGAGCCACGGGGAGAGAGAGCCACAGGGAGAGAGAGCCAAGGGGAGAGAGAGCCACGGGGAGAGAGAGCCATGGGGAGAGAGAGCCACGGGGAGAGAGAGCCACGGGGAGGGAGAGCCACGGAGAGGGAGAGACACGGGGAGGGAGAGAAACGGGGAGCGAGAGCCATGGGGAGCGAGAGTCACGGGGAGCGAGAGAACCACAGGGAGCGAGAGAACCACGGGGGTAGAGAACCACGGGGGGAGAGAGCCACGGGTGGAGAGAGCCAGTGGGGAGAGAGCCACTGGGGGAGAGAGGGACAGGGGGGACAGAGCCAATGGGGGAGAGAGCCATGGGAGGGATGAGAGCCACGGGGGTTGCGAGCCGCGGGGGGAGAGAGCCGAAGGGTGAGAGAGCCAAGAATGGAGAGTGTCATGGGGGGAGAGAGCTGCGGGGGGAGAGAGCCATGGGGGGGAGAGAGCCTCGGGCGGGATAGAGCTGCAGGGGGGGATAGAGCCGCAGGGGGGAGAGAGTCGCTGGGGTGTAGAGCCACGGGGAAGAGAGCCACGGCAGAACAGAGCCACGAAAAAGAGAGCCACGGGGGATGAGAGCTGCGGGGGAAGAGAGCCGCGGGGGAAGAGAGCCGCAGGGAGAATAAGCCACAGTGGGAGAGAGCGAGGGGGAAGAGAGCGAGGGGGAAGAGAGCGAGGGGAAGAGAGTGAGGGGAAGAGAGCGAGGGGAAGAGACCGAGGTGGGAGAGTGCGTGTGGGGTGAGAGCGGGTGGGGTGAGAGCGAGTGCGGTGAGAGCAAGGGTGGAGAGAACATGGGGCGAGCGCGGGCGGGGGGAGCGAATGAGGGAGAAGAGAGCGAGGCGGAGTGAGAGCGAAGGGGAGTGATAGATCCTTGGGGACTGAGAGCCACGGGGAGCGAGAGCGATGGGGAGGGAGAACGAAGGGGAGGGTGAACAAAAGGGAGGAGATCGAAGGGGAGGGAGATCGAAGGGGAGGGAGATTGAAGGGGAGGGAGATCAAAGGTGAGAGAGAGCGAAGGGGATGGAGAGCGAAGGGGAGCGAGAGCGAAATGGGAGCGAGAGCGAACGGGAGCGAGAGTGAAGGGGAGTCAGAGCGAAGGGGAGCGAGAGCATAGGGAAGCGAGAGCAAAGGGGAGCAGGAGCGAAGGGGAGCGGGAGCCAAGGGGTGCGAGAGCGACGGGGAGCCAGGTTAAAGGGGCGTGAATGTGATAGGGAGCGAGAGTGTATGGGAGAGAGGGAGTGAAGGGGAGCGCGAGCGAAGGGGAGCGCGAGCGAAGGGGAGCGATAGCGAAGGGGAGCGAGAGCGAAGGGGAGCGAGAGCGAAGGGGAGCGAGAGCGAAGGGGAGCGAGAGCGAAGGGGAGCGAGAGCGAAGGGGAGCGAGAGCGAAGGGGAGCGAGAGCGAAGGGGAGCGAGAGCGAAGGGGAGCGAGAGCGAAGGGGAGCGAGAGCGAAGGGGAGCGAAAGCGATGGGGAGCGAGAGCGAAGGGGAGCGAGAGCGAAGGGGAGGGAGAGCAAAGGGGAGCGAGAGCGAAGGGGAGCGATAGAGTCTTGGGGAGTGAGAGCCACGGGGAGCGAAAGTGATGGGAAGGGAGAACAAAGGGGAGGGAGAACAAAGGGGAGATTGAACAAAAGGGAGGAGATCGAAGGGGAGGGTGATCGAAGAGGAGGGAGATTGAAGGGGAGAGAAAGCGAAGTGGACAGACATCGAAGGGGATGGATAGCAAAGGGGATGGAGAGCAAAGGGGAGCAATAGTGAACGGGAGCAAGAGCGAAGGGGAGTCAGAGCCAAGGGGAGTGAGAGCATAGGTGAGCGAGAGCAAAGGGGAGCGGGAGTGAAGGGGTGCGGGAACGAAGGGGAGCGGGAGCGAAGGGGTGTGAGAGCGACGGGGAGCCTGGTTGAAGGGGCTTGAATGTGATAGGCAGCGAGAGCGTAGGTGAGAGAGGGAGTGAAGGGGATCAAGAGGGAAGGGGAGCGAGAGCGAAGGGGAGCGAGAGCGAAGGGGAGCAAGAGCGAAGGGGAGTGAGAGGGTAGGGGAGCAAGAGCGAAGGGGAGCGGGAGTGAAGGGTAGCGGGAACAAAGGGGAGCAGGAGTCAGGGGAAGAGAGTGCAACGGGGAGACAGTTTGAAGGGGCGAGAATGCATTAGGGAGCGAGAGTGCAGGGGAGAGAGAGAGTGAAGGGGTGAAAGAGTAAAGGGGAGCGAAGGCGAAGGGGAGCGAGAGCGAAGGGGAGCGAGAGCGAAGGAGAGCGAGAGCGAAGGGGAGCGAGAGCGAAGGGGAGCGAGAGCGAAGGGGAGCGAGAGCGAAGGGGAGCGAGAGCGAAGGGGAGCGAGAGCGAAGGGGAGCGAGAGCGAAGGGGAGCGAGAGCAAAGGCGTGAGTGAGCAAAGGGGTCAGAGAGCAAAGGGGCGGCAGAGCGAAGGGGAGGGAGAGCGAAGGGGATGGAGATCGAAGGGGAGCGAGAGCGAAGGGGAGCAAGAGCGTAGGGGAGCAAGAGCGAGAGGGAATGGGAGCAAAGGGGAGCGAGAGTGACGGAGAGCCAGGTTGAAGGGGAGAGAATGTGATAGGTAGTGAGAGAGAGAGTGAAGGGGAGCGAGAGTGAAGGGGTGCGAGAGCGAAGGGGTGCGAGAGCGAAGGGGAGCGAGAGCGAAGGGGAGCGAGAGCGAAGGGGAGCGAGAGCGAAGGGGAGCGAGAGCCAAGGGGAGCGAGAGCCAAGGGGAGCGAAAGCCAAGGGGAGCGAGAGGCAAGGGGTGCGAGAGCCAAGGGGAGCGAAAGCCAAGGGGAGCGAGAGCCATGGGGAGCGAGAGCCAAGGGGAGCGAGAGACAAGGGGAGCGAGAGACAAGGGGAGCGATAGCCAAGGGGAGCGAGAGCCAAGGGGAGGAGAGCCAAGGGGAGGAGAGCCAAGGGGAGGACAGCCAAAGGGAGGAGAGCCAAGGGGAGGAGAGCCAAGGGGAGGTGAGCGAAGGGGAGGGAGAGCCAAAGGGAGCGAGAGCCAAGGGGAGGGAGAGCGAAGGGGAAGGAGAGCGAAGGGGAGGGAGAGCGTTGGGGAGGGAGAGCAAAGGGGAGGGAGAGCAAAGGAGAGGGAGAGCAAAGGGGAGGGAGAGCAAAGGGGAGGGAGAGCAAAGGGGAGGGAGAGCAAAGGGGAAGGAGAGCGAAGGGGAGGGAGAGCGAAGGGGAGGGAGAGTGAAAAGGGGCATGAGCGACGGGGAGCGGGAGCAACAGGGAGTGAGGGCGACAGGGAGGGAGAACATAGGGGAGTGAGAGCGAAGGGGAGAGAGAGAGAAGGGGTGAGAGAGAGAATGGGTAAGAGAGAGAAGGGGAGAGAGAGAGAAGGGGAGCCATGTTCAAGGGGAGAGAATGTGATAGGGAGCGAGAGTGACGGGGAGAGAGGGAGTGAAGGGGACAAACTGTGAAGGGGAATGTGAGCGACGGGGAGCGAGAGCGACGGGGTGCGAGAGTGACGGGGAGAGAGTGCCACGGGGAGAGAGAGCCACGGGGAAAGAGAGGCACGGGGCCAGAGAGCCACGGGGCCAGAGAGCCACGGGGAGAGAGAGCCACGGGGAGAGAGAGCCACGGGGAGAGAGAGCCACGGGGAGAGAGAGCCACGTTGAGAGAGAGCCACGGGGAGAGAGAGCCACGGGGAGAGAGAGCCACGGGGAGAGAGAGCCACGGGGAGAGAGAGCCACAGGGAGAGAGAGCCAAGGGGAGAGAGAGCCACGGGGAGAGAGAGCCATGGGGAGAGAGAGCCACGGGGAGAGAGAGCCACGGGGAGGGAGAGCCACGGAGAGGGAGATACACGGGGAGGGAGAGAAACGGGGAGCGAGAGCCATGGGGAGCGAGAGTCAAGGGGAGCGAGAGAACCACAGGGAGCGAGAGAACCACAGGCGTAGAGAACCACGGGGAGAGAGAGCCACGGGTGGAGAGAGCCAGTGGGGAGAGAGCAACTGGGGGAGAGAGGGACGGGGGGGACAGAGCCAAGGGGGGAGAGAGCCATGGGAGGGATGAGAGCCACGGGGGTTGCGAGCCGCGGGGGGAGAGAGCCGAAGGGGGAGAGAGCCGAGAATGGAGAGTGTCATGGGGGGAGAGAGCTGCGGGGGGAGAGAGCCATGGGGGGGCGAGAGCCTCGGGCGGGATAGAGCTGCAGAGGGGGGATAGAGCCGCAGGGGGGAGAGAGTCGCTGGGCTTTAGAGCCACGGGGAAGAGAGCCACGGCGGTACAGAGCCGCGAAAAAGAGAGCCGCCGGGGAAGAGAGCTGCGGGGGAAGAGAGCTGCGGGGGAAGAGAGCCGCGGGGGAAGAGAGCCGCGGGGGAAGAGAGCCGCAGGGAGAATAAGCCACAGTGGGAGAGAGCGAGGGGGAAAGAGAGTCCTGTGGGGGGTAGAGTGCAAGAGTAGGAGAGAGCGAGAGGGGGAGAAAGCGAGGCGAGGAGAGAGTGAGTGGGGGAGTGAGCAAGGGGGGGAGAGAGCGAGGGACAGAGCGAGCGAGGGGTGGAGAGAGTGAGGGGCGGAGAGAGCGAGGGGTGGAGAGAGCGAGGGGCGGAGAGACCGAAGTGGGGAGAGAGCAAGGAGGGAAGAGAGCGAGGGGGAAGAGAGCGAGGGGGAAGAGAGCGAGTGGGAAGAGAGCGAGGGGGAAGAGAGCGAGGGGGAAGAGAGCGAGGGGGAAGAGAGCGAGGGGAAGAGAGTGAGGGAAAGAGAGCGAGGGGAAGAGACCGAGGGGGGAGAGAGCGTGTGGGGTGAGAGCAAGTGGGGTGAGAGCGAGTGGGGTGAGAGCAAGGGTGGAGAGAACAAGGGGGGGCGAGCGCGGGCGGGGGAGCGAATGAGGGAGAAGAGAGCGAGGCAGAGCGAGAGCGAAGGGGAGTGAGAGCGAAGGGGAGTGATAGAGCCTTGGGGAGTGAGAGCCACGGGGAGCGAGAGCGATGGGGAGGGAGAACGAAGGGGAGGGTGAACAAAAGGGAGGAGATCGAAGGGAAGGGAGATCGAAGGGGAGGGAGATCGAAGGGGAGGGAGATAAAAGGTGAGAGAGAGCGAAGGGGATGGAGAACGAAGGGGAGCGAAAGCAAATGGGAGCAAGAGCGAACGGGAGCGAGAGTGAAGAGGAGTCAGAGCGAAGGGGAGCGAGAGCATAGGCAAGCGAGAGCGAAGGGGAGCGGGAGTGAAGGGGAGTGGGAGCGAAGGGGTGCGAGAGCGACGGGGAGCCAGGTTGAAGGGGCGTGAATGTGATAGGGAGCGAGAGTGTAATGGGAGAGAGGGAGTGAAGGGGAGCGAGAGCGAAGGGGAGCGAAAGCGAAGGGGAGGGAAAGCAATGGGGAGCGAGAGCGAAGGGGAGCGAGAGCGAAGGGGAGCGAGAGCGAAGGGGAGCGAGAGCGAAGGGGAGCGAGAGCGAAGGGGAGCGAGAGCGAAGGGGAGCGATAGAGCCTTGGGGAGTGAGAGCCACGGGGAGCAAAAGTGATGGGAAGGGAGAATGAAGGGGAGGGAGAACGAAGGGGAGATTGAACAAAAGGGAGGAGATCGAAGGGGAGGGTGATCGAAGAGGAGGGAGATTGAAGGGGAGAGAAAGCGAACTGGACAGACATCGAAGGGGTTGGATAGCAAAGGGGATGGAGAGCAAAGGGGAGCGAGAGTGAACGGGAGTGAGAGCGAAGGGGAGTCAGAGCCAAGGGGAGCGAGAACATAGGTGAGCGAGAGCAAAGGGGAGCGGGAGTGAAGGGGTGCTGGAACGAAAGGGTGCAGGAGCGAAAGGGTGTGAGAGCAACGGGGAGCCAGGTTGAAGGGGCATGAATGTGATAGGGAGCGAGAGCGTAGGTGAGAGAGGCAGTGAAGGGGATCAAGAGGGAAGGGAGCTAGAGCAAAGGGGAGTGAGAGGGTAGGGGAGCAAGAGCGAAGGGGAGCGGGAGTGAAGGGTAGCGGGAACAAAGGGGAGCAGGAGTGAAGGGAAGAGAGTGCAACGGGAGACCGTTTGAAGGGGCGAGAATGTGATAGGGAGCGAGAGTGCAGGGGAGAGAGGGAGTGAAGGGGAACAAGAGTGAAGGGGAGCGAAGGCGAAGGGGAGTTAGAGTGAAGGGGAGCGAGAGCGAAGGGGAGCGAGAGCGAAGGGGAGCGAGAGCGAAGGGGAGCGAGAGCGAAGGGGAGCGAGAGCGAAGGGGAGCGAGAGCGAAGGGGAGCGAGAGAGAAGGGGAGCGAGAGAGAAGGCGTGAGTGAGCGAAGGGGTCAGATAGTGAAGGGGAGGCAGAGCGAAGGGGAGGGAGAGTGAAGGGGATGGAGATCGAAGGGGAGCGAGAGCGAAGGGGAGCAAGAGCGTAGGGGAGCAGGAGCAAAGGCGAGTGAGAGTGACGGAGAGCCAGGTTGAAGGGGAGAGAATGTGATAGGTAGTGAGAGAGAGAGTGAACTGGAGCGAGAGTGAAGGGGTGCGAGAGCGAAGGGGAGCGAGAGCGAAGGGGAGCGAGAGCGAAGGGAACGAGAGCGAAGGGGAGCGAGAGCGAAGGGGAGCGAGAGCGAAGGGGAGCGAGAGCGAAGGGGAGCGAGAGCGAAGGGGAGCGAGAGCGAAGGGGAGCGAGAGCGAAGGGGAGCGAGAGCGAAGGGGAGCGAGAGCGAAGGGGAGCGAGAGCGAAGGGGAGCGAAAGCGATGGGGAGCGAGAGCGAAGGGGAGGAAGAGCAAAGGGGAGCGAGAGCGAAGGGGAGTGATAGAGCCTTGGGGAGTGAGAGCCACGGGGAGCGAAAGTGATGGGAAGGGAGAACAAAGGGGAGGGAGAACGAAGGGGAGATTGAACAAAAGGGAGGAGATCGAAGGGGAGGGTGATCGAAGAGGAGGGAGATTGAAGGGGAGAGAAAGCGAAGTGGAGAGACATCGAAGGGGATGGATAGCAAAGGGAGAGGAGAGCAACGGGGAGCGAGATTGAACGGGAGCGAGAGCGAAGGGGAGTCAGAGCCAAGGGGAGCGAGAGCAAAGGCGTGAGTGAGCAAAGGGGTCAGAGAGCGAAGGGGAGGCAGAGCGAAGGGGAGGGAGAGCGAAGGGGATGGAGATCGAAGGGGAGCGAGAGCGAAGGTGAGCAAGAGCGTAGGGGAGCAGGAGCGAGAGGGAACGGGAGCAAAGGGGAGCGAGAGTGACGGAGAGCCAGGTTGAAGGGGAGAGAATGTGATAGGTAGTGAGAGAGAGAGTGAAGGGGAGCGAGAGTGAAGGGGTGCGAGAGCGAAGGGGTGCGAGAGCGAAGGGGTGCGAGAGCGAAGGGGAGCGAGAGCGAAAGGGAGCGAGAGCGAAGGGGAGCGAGAGCGAAGGGGAGCGAGAGCGAAGGGGAGCGAGAGCGAAGGGGAGCGAGAGCGAAGGGGAGCGAGAGCGAAGGGGAGCAAGAGCAAAGCGGAGAGAGAGCCAAGGGGAGACAGAGCCAAGGGGAGACAGAGCCAAAGGCAGACAGAGCCAAGGGGAGACAGAGACAAGGGGAGAGACAGCAAAGGGGAGAGAGAGCCAAGGAGAGTGAGAGCCAAGGGGAGCGAGAGCCAAGGGGAGCGAGAGGCAAGGGGAGCGAGAGCCAAGGGGAGCGAGAGCCAAGGGGAGCGAGAGCCAAGGGGAGCGAGAGCCATGGGGAGCGAGAGCCAAGGGGAGCGAGAGCCAAGGGGAGCGATAGCCAAGGGGAGCGATAGCCAAGGGGAGCGAGAGCCAAGGGGAGGAGAGCCAATGGGAGGAGAGCCAAGGGGAGGACAGCCAAAGGGAGGAGAGCCAAGGGGAGGAGAGCCAATGGGAGGTGAGCGAAGGGGAGGGAGAGCCAAAGGGAGCGAGAGCCAAGGGGAGGGAGAGCGAAGGGGTAGGAGAGCGAAGGGGAGGGAGAGCGTTGGGGAGGGAGAGCGAAGGGGAGGGAGAGCAAAGGGGAGGGAGAGCAAAGGAGAGGGAGAGCAAAGGGGAGGGAGAGCAAAGGGGAGGGAGAGCAAAGGGGAAGGAGAGCGAAGGGGAGGGAGAGCGAAGGGGAGGGAGAGTGAAAAGGGGCATGAGCGACGGGGAGCAGGAGCAACAGGGAGTGAGGGCGACGGGGAGGGAGAACATAGGGGAGCGAAAGCGAAGGGGAGAGAGAGAGAAGGGGAGAGAGAGAGAAGGGGTGAGAGAGAGAAGGGGAGAGAGAGAGAAGGGGAGCCAGGTTCAAGGGGAGAGAATGTGATAGGGAGCGAGAGTGACGGGGAGAGAGGGAGTGAAGGGGACAAACTGTGAAGGGGAATGTGAGCGACGGGGAGCGAGAGCGATGGGGTGCGAGAGCCACGGGGCCAGAGAGCCACGGGGCCAGAGAGCCACGGGGCCAGAGAGCCACGGGGAGACAGAGCCACGGGGAGACAGAGCCACGGGGAGACAGAGCCACGGGGAGACAGAGCCACGGGGAGACAGAGCCACGGGGAGACAGAGCCACGGGGAGACAGAGCCACGGGGAGACAGAGCCACGGGGAGACAGAGCCACGGGGAGACAGAGCCACGGGGAGACAGAGCCACGGGGAGACAGAGCCACGGGGAGACAGAGCCACGGGGAGACAGAGCCACGGGGAGACAGAGCCACGGGGAGACAGAGCCACGGGGAGACAGAGCCAAGGGGAGAGAGAGACACGGGGAGAGAGAGCCACGGGGAGAGAGAGCCACGGGGAGAGAGAGCCACAGGGAGAGAGAGCCAAGGGGAGAGAGAGCCACAGGGAGAGAGAGCCACGGGGAGAGAGAGCCTCGGGGAGAGAGAGCCACGGGGAGGGAGAGCCACGGAGAGGGAGAGACACGGGGAGGGAGAGAAACGGGGAGGGAGAGAAACGGGGAGCGAGAGCCATGGGGAGCGAGAGACACGGGGAGCGAGAGAACCACATGGAGCGAGAGAACCACGGGGGTAGAGAACCACTGGGAGAGAGAGCCACGGGTGGAGAGAGCCAGTGGGGAGAGAGCCACTGGGGGAGAGAGGGACGGGGGGGACAGAGCCAAGGGCGGAGAGAGCCATGGGAGGGATGAGAGCCATGGGGGTTGCGAGCCGCGGGGGGAGAGAGCCGAAGGGGGAGAGAGCCGAGAACAGAGAGTGTCATGGGGGGAGAGAGATGCGAGGGGAGAGAGCCATGGGGGGGGAGAGAGCCTCGGGCGGGATAGAGCTGCAGGGGGGGATAGAGCCGCAGGGGGGAGAGAGTCACTGGGGTTTAGAGCCACGGGGAAGAGAGCCACGGCGGAAGAGAGCCGTGGGAAAGAGAGCCGCGGGGGAAGAGAGCTGCGGGGGAAGAGAGCTGCGGGGGAAGAGAGCCGCGGGGGAAGAGAGCCGCGGGGGAAGAGAGCCGCAGGGAGAATAAGCCACAGTGGGAGAGAGCGAGGGGGAAAGAGAGTCCTGGGGGGGGTAGAGAGCAAGAGTGGGAGAGAGCGAGAGGGGGAGAAAGCGAGGCGAGGAGAGAGTGATTGGGGGAGTGAGCAAAGGGGGGAGAGAGCGAGGGGCAGAGGGAGCGAGGGGTGGAGAGAGTGAGGGGCGGAGAGAGTGAGGGGTGGAGAGAGCGAGGGGCGGAGAGACCGAAGTGGGGAGAGAGAAAGGGGGGGAAGAGAGCGAGGGGGAAGAGAGCGAGGGGGAAGAGAGCGAGGGGAAGAGAGCGAGGGGGAAGAGAGCGAGGGGGAAGAGAGCGAGGGGGAAGAGAGCGAGGAGAAGAGAGTGAGGGGAAGAGAGCGAGGGGAAGAGACCGAGGGGGGAGAGAGCGTGTGGGGTGAGAGCAAGTGGGGTGAGAGCGAGTGGGGTGAGTGCAAGGGTGGAGAGAACAAGGGGGGGCGAGCGCGGGCGGGGGGAGCGAATGAGGGAGAAGAGAGCGAGGCAGAGCGAGAGCGAAGGGGAGTGAGAGCGAAGGGGAGTGATAGAGCCTTGGGGAGTGAGAGCCACGGGGAGCGAGACGATGGGGAGGGAGAACGAAGGGGAGGGTGAACAAAAGGGAGGAGATCGAAGGGGAGGGAGATCGAAGGGGAGGGAGATCGAAGGGGAGGGAGATAAAAGGTGAGAGAGAGTGAAGGGGATGGAGAACGAAGGGGAGCGAAAGCGAATGGGAGCAAGAGTGAAAGGGAGCGAGAGTGAAGGTGAGTCAGAGCGAAGGGGAGCGAGAGCATAGGCAAGCGAGAGTGAAGGGGAGCGGGAGTGAAGGGGAGTGGGAGCGAAGGGGTGCGAGAGCGACGGGGAGCCAGGTTGAAGGGGCGTGAATGTGATAGGGAGCGAGAGTGTATGGGAGAGAGGGACTGAAGGGGAGAGAGAGCGAAGGGGAGCGAAAGCGATGGGGAGCGAGAGCGAAGGGGAGCGAGAGCGAAGGGGAGCGAGAGCGAAGTGGAGCGAGAGCGAAGGGGAGCGATAGAGCCTTGGGGAGTGAGAGCCACGGGGAGCGAAAGTGATGGGAAGGGAGAATGAAGGGGAGGGGGAACGAAGGGGAGATTGAACAAAAGGGAGGAGATCGAAGGGGAGGGTGATCGAAGAGGAGGAAGATTGAAGGGGAGAGAAAGCGAACTGGAGAGACATCGAAGGGGTTGGATAGCAAAGGGGATGGAGAGCGAAGGGGAGCGAGAGCATAGGCAAGCGAGAGCGAAGGGGAGCGGGAGTGAAGGGGTGTGGGAGCGAAGGGGTGCGAGAGCGACGGGGAGCCAGGTTGAAGGGGCGTGAATTTGATAGGGAGCGAGAGTGTATGGGAGAGAGGGACTGAAGGGGAGAGAGAGCGAAGGGGAGCGAAAGCGAAGGGGAGGGAAAGCGATGGGGAGCGAGAGCGAAGGGGAGCGAGAGCGAAGGGGAGCGATAGAGCCTTGGGGAGTGAGAGCCAAGGGGAGCGAAAGTGATGGGAAGGGAGAATGAAGGGGAGGGAGAACGAAGGGGAGATTGAACAAAAGGGAGGAGATCGAAGGGGAGGGTGATCGAAGAGGAGGGAGATTGAAGGGGAGAGAAAGCGAACTGGAGAGACATCGAAGGGGTTGGATAGCAAAGGGGATGGAGAGCAAAGGGGAGCGAGAGGGAACGGGAGTGAGAGCGAAGGGGAGTCAGAGCCAAGGGGAGCGAGAGCATAGTTGAGCGAGAGCAAAGGGGAGCGTGAGTGAAGGGGTGCTGGAACGAAGGGTGCGGGAGCGAAGGGCTGTGAGAGCGACGGGGAGCCAGGTTGAAGGGGCATGAATGTGATAGGGAGCGAGAGCGTAGGTGAGAGAGGCAGTGAAGGGGATCAAGAGGGAAGGGAGCGAGAGCGAAGGGGAGTGAGAGGGTAGGGGAGCAAGAGCGAAGGGGAGCGGGAGTGAAGGGTAGCGGGAACAAAGGGGAGCAGGAGTGAAGGGAAGAGAGTGCAACGGGGAGACCGTTTGAAGGGGCGAGAATGAGATAGGGAGCGAGAGTGCAGGGGAGAGAGGGAGTGAAGGGGCACAAGAGTGAAGGGGAGCGAAGGCGAAGGGGAGTGAGAGTGAAGGGAAGCGAGAGCGAAGGGGAGCGAGAGCGAAGGGGAGCGAGAGCGAAGGGGAGCGAGAGCGAAGGGGAGCGAGAGCGAAGGGGAGCGAGAGCGAAGGGGAGCGAGAGCGAAGGGGAGCGAGAGAGAAGGGGAGCGAGAGCGAAGGGGAGCGAGAGCGAAGGGGAGCGAGAGCGAAGGGGAGCGAGAGCGAAGGCCTGAGTGAGCGAAGGGGTGAGATAGCGAAGGGGAGGCAGAGCGAATGGGAGGGAGAGCGAAGGGGATTGAGATCGAAGGGGAGCGAGAGCGAAGGGGAGCAAGAGCGTAGGGGAGCAGGAGCGACAGGGAGCGAGAGTGAAGGGGAGCGAGAGCAAAGCGGAGAGAAAGCATACGGGAGAGAGAGCCAAGGGGAGACAAAGCCAAGGGGAGACAGAGCCAAGGGGAGACAGAGACAAGGGGAGACAGAGCCAAGGGGAGAGACAGCAAAGGGGAGAGAGAGCCAAGGGGAGCGAGAGCCAAGGGGAGCGAGAGCCAAGGGGAGCGAGAGCCAAGGGGAGCGAGAGCCAAGGGGAGCGAGAGCCAAGGGGAGCGAGAGCCAAGGGGAGCGAGAGCCAAGGCGAGCGAGAGCCAAGGGGAGGAGAGCCAAGGGGAGGAGAGCCAAGGGGAGGAGAGCCACGGGGAGGAGAGCCAAGAGGAGGACAGCCAAGGGGAGGACAGCCAAGGGGAGGAGAGCCAAGGGGAGGAGAGCAAAGGGGAGGAGAGCCAAGGGGAGGAGAGCCAAGGGGAGGGAGAGCCAAAGGGAGTGAGAGCCAAGGGGACGGAGAGCAAAGGGGAGGGAGAGCAAAGGGGAGGGAGAGCAAAGAGGAGGGAGAGCCAAGGAGAGGGTGAGCAAAGGGGAGGGAGTGCAAAGGGGAGGGAGAGCAAAGGGGAAGGAGAGCAAGGGGAGGGAGAGCGAAGGGGAGGGAGAGTGAAAGGGCGCATGAGCAACGGGGAGCGGGAGCAACAGGGAGTGAGGGCGAAGGGGAGGGAGAACAAAGGGCAGCGAGAGCGAAGGTGAGAGAGAGAGAGAAGGGGAGAGAGGGAGAAGGGGAGAGAGAGAGAACGGGAGAGAGAGAGAAGGGGAGCCAGGTTCAAGGGGAGAGAATGTGATAGGGAGCGAGAGTGACGGGGAGAGAGGGAGTGAAGGGGACAAACTGTGAAGGGGAATGTGAGTCACGGGGAGCGAGAGCGATGGGGAGGGAGAACGAAGGGGAGGGTGAACCAAAGGGAGGAGATCGAAGGGGAGGGAGATCGAAGGGGAGGGAGATTGAAGGGGAGGGAGATCAAAGGTGAGAGAGAGTGAAGGGGATGGAGAGCGAAGGGGAGCGAGAGCGAAATGGGAGCGAGAGCGAACGGGAGCGAGAGTGAAGGGGAGTCAAAGCGAAGGGGAGCGAGAGCATAGGGAAGCGAGAGCAAAGGGGAGCAGGAGCGAAGGGGAGCGGGAGCGAAGGGGTGCGAGAGCGACGGGGAGCCAGGTTAAAGGGGTGTGAATGTGATAGGGAGCGAGAGTGTATGGGAGAGAGGGAGTGAAGGGGAGCCCGAGCGAAGGGGAGCGCTAGCGAAGGGGAGCGAGAGCGAAGGGGAGCGAGAGCGAAGGGGAGCGAGAGCGAAGGGGAGCGAGAGCGAAGGGGAGCAAAAGCGATGGGGAGCGAGAGCGAAGGGGAGCGATAGAGCCTTGGGGAGTGAGAGCCACGGGGAGCGAAAGTGATGGGAAGGGAGAACAAAGGAGAGGGAGAACGAAGGGGAGATTGAGCAAAAGGGAGGAGATCGAAGGGGAGGGTGATCGAAGAGGAGGGAGATTGAAGGGGAGAGAAAGCGAAGTGGAGAGACATCGAAGGGGATGGATAGCAAAGGGGATGGAGAGCAAAGGGGAGCGATAGTGAACGGGAGCGACAGCGAAGGGGAGTCAGAGCCAAGGGGAGCGAGAGCAAAGGGGAGCGGGAGAAAAGGGGTGCTGGAACGAAGGGGTGCAGGAGCGAAGGGGTGTTAGAGCAACGGGGAGCCAGGTTGAAGGGGCATGAATGTGATAGGGAGCGAGAGCGTAGGTGAGAGAGGCAGTGAAGGGGATCAAGAGGGAAGGGAGCGAGAGCGAAGGGGAGTGAGAGGGTAGGGGAGCAAGAGCGAAGGGGAGCGGGAGTGAAGGGTAGCGGGAACAAAGGGGAGCAGGAGGGAAGGGAAGAGAGTGCAACGGGAGACCGTTTGAAGGGGCGAGAATGCGATAGGGAGCGAGAGTGCAGGGGAGAGAGGGAGTGAAGGGGAACAAGAGTGAAGGGAGCGAAGGCGAAGGGGAGTTAGAGTGAAGGGGAGCGAGAGCGAAGGGGAGCGAGAGCGAAGGGGAGCGAGAGCGAAGGGGAGAGAGAGCGAAGGGGAGGGAGAGCGAAGGGGATGGAGATCGAAGGGGAGTGAGAGCGAAGGGGAGCAAGAGCGTAGGGGAGCAGGAGCGACAGGGAGCGGGAGCAAAGGGGAGTGAGAGTGACGGAGAGCCAGGTTGAAGGGGAGAGAATGTGATAGGTAGTGAGAGAGAGAGTGAACTGGAGCGAGAGTGAAGGGGTGCGAGAGCGAAGGGGAGCGAGAGCGAAGGGGAGCGAGAGCGAAGGGGAGCGAGAGCGAAGGGGAGCGAGAGCGAAGGGGAGCGAGAGCGAAGGGGAGCGAGAGTGAAGGGGAGCGAGAGCGAAGGGGAGCGAGAGCGAAGGGGAGCGAGAGCAAAGGCGTGAGTGAGCAAAGGGGTCAGAGAGCGAAGGGAAGGCAGAGCGAAGGGGAGGGAGAGCGAAGGGGATGGAGATCGAAGGGGAGCGAGAGCGAAGGGGAGCGAGAGCGTAGGGGAGCAGGAGCGAGAGGGAACGGGAGCAAAGGGGAGCGAGAGTGACGGAGAGCCAGGTTGAAGGGGAGAGAATGTGATAGGTAGTGAGAGAGAGAGTGAAGGGGAGCGAGAGTGAAGGGGTGCGAGAGCGAAGGGGAGCGAGAGCGATGGGGAGGGAGAACGAAGGGGAGGGTGAACAAAAGGGAGGAGATCGAAGGGGAGGGAGATCGAAGGGGAGGGAGATCGAAGGGGAGGGAGATAAAAGGTGAGAGAGAGCGAAGGGGATGGAGAACGAAGGGGAGCGAAAGCGAATGGGAGCAAGAGCGAACGGGAGCGAGAGTGAAGGGGAGTCAGAGCGAAGGGGAGCGAGAGCATAGGCAAGCGAGAGTGAAGGGGAGCGGGAGTGAAGGGGAGTGGGAGCGAAGGGGTGCGAGAGCGACGGGGAGCCAGGTTGAAGGGGCGTGAATGTGATAGGGAGCGAGAGTGTATGGGAGAGAGGGACTGAAGGGGAGAGAGAGCGAAGGGGAGCAAAAGCGATGGGGAGCGAGAGCGAAGGGGAGCGAGAGCGAAGGGGAGCGAGAGCGAAGGGGAGCAAGAGCGAAGGGGAGCAAGAGCGAAGGGGAGCGATAGAGCCTTGGGGAGTGAGAGCCACGGGGAGCGAAAGTGATGGGAAGGGAGAATGAAGGGGAGGGAGAACGAAGGGGAGATTGAACAAAAGGGAGGAGATCGAAGGGGAGGGTGATCGAAGAGGAGGGAGATTGAAGGGGAGAGAAAGCGAACTGGAGAGACATCGAAGGGGTTGGATAGCAAAGGGGATGGAGAGCAAAGGGGAGCGAGAGTGAACGGGAGTGAGAGCGAAGGGGAGTCAGAGCCAAGGGGAGCGAGAGCATAGGTGAGCGAGAGCAAAGGGGAGTGGGAGTGAAGGGGTGCTGGAACGAAGGGGTGCGAAGGGCTGTGAGAGCGACGGGGAGCCAGGTTGAAGGGGCATGAATGTGATAGGGAGCGAGAGCGTAGGTGAGAGAGGCAGTG
Source organism: Isurus oxyrinchus (assembly GCA_026770705.1). NCBI lineage: Eukaryota > Metazoa > Chordata > Chondrichthyes > Lamniformes > Lamnidae > Isurus > Isurus oxyrinchus. Next base: position 17,598 of record JANJGN010003241.1, read on the forward strand.
AAGGGGATCAAGAGGGAAGGGAGCGAGAGCGAAGGGGAGTGAGAGGGTAGGGGAGCAAGAGCGAAGGGGAGTGGGAGTGAAGGGTAGCGGGAACAAAGGGGAGCAGGAGTGAAGGGAAGAGAGTGCAACGGGGAGACCGTTTGAAGGGGCGAGAATGAGATAGGGAGCGAGAGTGCAGGGGAGAGGGGGAGTGAAGGGGCACAAGAGTGAAGGGGAGCGAAGGTGAAGGGGAGTGAGAGTGAAGGGGAGCGAGAGCGAAGGGGAGCGAGAGCGAAGGCGTGAGTGAGCGAAGGGGTGAGATAGCGAAGGGGAGGCAGAGCGAAGGGGAGGCAGAGCGAAGGGGATGGAGATCGAAGGGGATGGAGATCGAAGGGGAGCGAGAGCGAAGGGGAGCAAGAGCGACAGGGAGCGAGAGCGAAGGGGAGCGAGAGCAAAGCGGAGAGAAAGCATAGGGGAGAGAGAGCCAAGGGGAGACAAAGCCAAGGGGAGACAGAGCCAAGGGGAGACAGAGACAAGGGGAGCGAGAGCGAAGGGGAGCGAGAGCGAAGGGGAGCGAGAGCGAAGGGGAGCGAGAGCGAAGGGGAGCAAAAGCGATGGGGAGCGAGAGCGAAGGGGAGCGATAGAGCCTTGGGGAGTGAGAGCCACGGGGAGCGAAAGTGATGGGAAGGGAGAACAAAGGAGAGGGAGAACGAAGGGGAGATTGAGCAAAAGGGAGGAGATCGAAGGGGAGGGTGATCGAAGAGGAGGGAGATTGAAGGGGAGAGAAAGCGAAGTGGAGAGACATCGAAGGGGATGGATAGCAAAGGGGATGGAGAGCAAAGGGGAGCGATAGTGAACGGGAGCGACAGCGAAGGGGAGTCAGAGCCAAGGGGAGCGAGAGCAAAGGGGAGCGGGAGAAAAGGGGTGCTGGAACGAAGGGGTGCAGGAGCGAAGGGGTGTTAGAGCAACGGGGAGCCAGGTTGAAGGGGCATGAATGTGATAGGGAGCGAGAGCGTAGGTGAGAGAGGCAGTGAAGGGGATCAAGAGGGAAGGGAGCGAGAGCGAAGGGGAGTGAGAGGGTAGGGGAGCAAGAGCGAAGGGGAGCGGGAGTGAAGGGTAGCGGGAACAAAGGGGAGCAGGAGGGAAGGGAAGAGAGTGCAACGGGAGACCGTTTGAAGGGGCGAGAATGCGATAGGGAGCGAGAGTGCAGGGGAGAGAGGGAGTGAAGGGGAACAAGAGTGAAGGGAGCGAAGGCGAAGGGGAGTTAGAGTGAAGGGGAGCGAGAGCGAAGGGGAGCGAGAGCGAAGGGGAGCGAGAGCGAAGGGGAGAGAGAGCGAAGGGGAGGGAGAGCGAAGGGGATGGAGATCGAAGGGGAGTGAGAGCGAAGGGGAGCAAGAGCGTAGGGGAGCAGGAGCGACAGGGAGCGGGAGCAAAGGGGAGTGAGAGTGACGGAGAGCCAGGTTGAAGGGGAGAGAATGTGATAGGTAGTGAGAGAGAGAGTGAACTGGAGCGAGAGTGAAGGGGTGCGAGAGCGAAGGGGAGCGAGAGCGAAGGGGAGCGAGAGCGAAGGGGAGCGAGAGCGAAGGGGAGCGAGAGCGAAGGGGAGCGAGAGCGAAGGGGAGCGAGAGTGAAGGGGAGCGAGAGCGAAGGGGAGCGAGAGCGAAGGGGAGCGAGAGCAAAGGCGTGAGTGAGCAAAGGGGTCAGAGAGCGAAGGGAAGGCAGAGCGAAGGGGAGGGAGAGCGAAGGGGATGGAGATCGAAGGGGAGCGAGAGCGAAGGGGAGCGAGAGCGTAGGGGAGCAGGAGCGAGAGGGAACGGGAGCAAAGGGGAGCGAGAGTGACGGAGAGCCAGGTTGAAGGGGAGAGAATGTGATAGGTAGTGAGAGAGAGAGTGAAGGGGAGCGAGAGTGAAGGGGTGCGAGAGCGAAGGGGAGCGAGAGCGATGGGGAGGGAGAACGAAGGGGAGGGTGAACAAAAGGGAGGAGATCGAAGGGGAGGGAGATCGAAGGGGAGGGAGATCGAAGGGGAGGGAGATAAAAGGTGAGAGAGAGCGAAGGGGATGGAGAACGAAGGGGAGCGAAAGCGAATGGGAGCAAGAGCGAACGGGAGCGAGAGTGAAGGGGAGTCAGAGCGAAGGGGAGCGAGAGCATAGGCAAGCGAGAGTGAAGGGGAGCGGGAGTGAAGGGGAGTGGGAGCGAAGGGGTGCGAGAGCGACGGGGAGCCAGGTTGAAGGGGCGTGAATGTGATAGGGAGCGAGAGTGTATGGGAGAGAGGGACTGAAGGGGAGAGAGAGCGAAGGGGAGCAAAAGCGATGGGGAGCGAGAGCGAAGGGGAGCGAGAGCGAAGGGGAGCGAGAGCGAAGGGGAGCAAGAGCGAAGGGGAGCAAGAGCGAAGGGGAGCGATAGAGCCTTGGGGAGTGAGAGCCACGGGGAGCGAAAGTGATGGGAAGGGAGAATGAAGGGGAGGGAGAACGAAGGGGAGATTGAACAAAAGGGAGGAGATCGAAGGGGAGGGTGATCGAAGAGGAGGGAGATTGAAGGGGAGAGAAAGCGAACTGGAGAGACATCGAAGGGGTTGGATAGCAAAGGGGATGGAGAGCAAAGGGGAGCGAGAGTGAACGGGAGTGAGAGCGAAGGGGAGTCAGAGCCAAGGGGAGCGAGAGCATAGGTGAGCGAGAGCAAAGGGGAGTGGGAGTGAAGGGGTGCTGGAACGAAGGGGTGCGAAGGGCTGTGAGAGCGACGGGGAGCCAGGTTGAAGGGGCATGAATGTGATAGGGAGCGAGAGCGTAGGTGAGAGAGGCAGTGAAGGGGATCAAGAGGGAAGGGAGCGAGAGCGAAGGGGAGTGAGAGGGTAGGGGAGCAAGAGCGAAGGGGAGTGGGAGTGAAGGGTAGCGGGAACAAAGGGGAGCAGGAGTGAAGGGAAGAGAGTGCAACGGGGAGACCGTTTGAAGGGGCGAGAATGAGATAGGGAGCGAGAGTGCAGGGGAGAGGGGGAGTGAAGGGGCACAAGAGTGAAGGGGAGCGAAGGTGAAGGGGAGTGAGAGTGAAGGGGAGCGAGAGCGAAGGGGAGCGAGAGCGAAGGCGTGAGTGAGCGAAGGGGTGAGATAGCGAAGGGGAGGCAGAGCGAAGGGGAGGCAGAGCGAAGGGGATGGAGATCGAAGGGGATGGAGATCGAAGGGGAGCGAGAGCGAAGGGGAGCAAGAGCGACAGGGAGCGAGAGCGAAGGGGAGCGAGAGCAAAGCGGAGAGAAAGCATAGGGGAGAGAGAGCCAAGGGGAGACAAAGCCAAGGGGAGACAGAGCCAAGGGGAGACAGAGACAAGGGGAGACAGAGCCAAGGGGAGAGACAGCAAAGGGGAGAGAGAGCCAAGGGGAGCGAGAGCCAAGGGGAGCGAGAGCCAAGGGGAGCGAGAGCCAAGGGGAGCGAGAGCCAAGGGGAGCGAGAGCCAAGGGGAGCGAGAGCCAAGGGGAGCGATAGCCAAGGCGAGCGAGAGCCAAGGGGAGGAGAGCCAAGGAGAGGAGAGCCAAGGGGAGGAGAGCCAAGGGGAGGAGAGCCAAGGGGAGGAGAGCCAAGGCGAGGAGAGCGAAGGGGAGGAGAGCCAAGGGGAGGAGAGCCAAGGGGAGGAGAGCCAAGGGGAGGGAGAGCCAAAGGGAGTGAGAGCCAAGGGGAGGGAGAGCAAAGGGGAGGGAGAGCAAAGGGGAGGGAGAACAAAGAGGAGGGAGAGCAAAGGAGAGGGTGAGCAAATGGGAGGGAGAGCAAAAGGGAGGGAGAGCAAAGGGGAAGGAGAGCAAGGGGAGGGAGAGCGAAGGGGAGGGAGAGTGAAAGGGCGCATGAGCAACGGGGAGCGGGAGCAACAGGGAGTGAGGGCGAAGGGGAGGGAGAACAAAGGGCAGCGAGAGCGAAGGTGAGAGAGAGAGAGAAGGGGAGAGAGAGAGAAGGGGTGAGAGAGAGAAGGGGAGACAGAGAGAAGGGGAGCCAGGTTCAAGGGGAGAGAATGTGATAGGGAGCGAGAGTGACGGGGAGAGAGGGAGTGAAGGGGACAAACTGTGAAGGGGAATGTGAGCGACGGGGAGCGAGAGCGACGGGGTGCGAGAGTGACGGGGAGACAGAGCCACGGGGAGAGAGAGCCACGGGGCCAGAGAGCCACGGGGCCAGAGAGCCACGGGGCCAGAGAGCCACGGGGCCAGAGAGCCACGGGGCCAGAGAGCCACGGGGCCAGAGAGCCACGGGGCCAGAGAGCCACGGGGCCAGAGAGCCACGGGGCCAGAGAGCCACGGGGCCAGAGAGCCACGGGGCCAGAGAGCCACGGGGCCAGAGAGCCACGGGGCCAGAGAGCCACGGGGCCAGAGAGCCACGGGGCCAGAGAGCCACGGGGCCAGAGAGCCACGGGGCCAGAGAGCCACGGGGAGAGAGAGCCACGGGGAGAGAGAGCCCCGGGGAGAGAGAGCCACGGGGAGAGAGAGCCACGGGGAGAGAGAGCCACGGGGAGAGAGAGCCACGGGGAGAGAGAGCCAAGGGGAGAGATAGCCACGGGGAGAGAGAGCCACGGGGAGAGAGAGCCACGGGGAGAGAGAGCCACAGGGAGAGAAAGCCACAGGGAGAGAGAGCCAAGGGGAGAGAGAGCCACGGGGAGAGAGAGCCACGGGGAGAGAGAGCCACGGGGAGAGAGAGCCACGGGGAGAGAGAGCCACGGGGAGGGAGAGAAACGGGGAGCGAGAGCCATGGGGAGCGAGAGTCACGGGGAGCGAGAGAACCACAGGGAGCGAGTGAACCACGGGGGTAGAGAACCACCGGGAGAGAGAGCCACGGGTGGAGGGAGCCAGTGGGGAGAGAGCCACTGGGGGAGAGAGGGACGGGGGGGAAATAGCCAAGGGGGGGAGAGAGCCATGGGAGGGATGAGAGCCACGGGGGTTGCGAGCCGCGGGGGGAGAGAGCCGAGAGCGGAGAGAGTCATGGGGGGAGAGAGCTGCGGGGGGAGAGAGCCATGGGGGGGAGAGAGCCAAGGGCGGGATAGAGCTGCAGGGGGGATAGAGACGCAGGGGGGAGAGAGTCACTGGGGATTAGAGCCACGGGGAAGAGAGCCACGGCGGAAGAGAGCCGCGGGAAAGAGAGCCGCGGGAAAGAGAGCCGCGGGGGAAGAGAGCTGCGGGGGAAGAGAGCTGCGGGGGAAGAGAGCCGCGGGGTAAGAGAGCCGCAGGGAGAAAATGCCACAGTGGGAGAGAGCGAGGGGGAAAGAGAGTCCTGGGGGGGCTAGAGAGCAAGAGTGGCAGAGAGCGAGAGGGGGCGAAAGCAAAGCGAGGAGAGAGCAAGTGGGGGAGTGAGCAAGGGGGGGAGAGAGCGAGGGGCAGAGCGAGCGAGGGGTGGAGAGAGTAAGGGGCGGAGAGAGCGAGGGGTGGAGTGAGCGAGGGGCGGAGAGACTAAAGTGGGGAGAGAGCAAGGGGGGAAGAGACCGAGGGGGAAGAGAGCGAGGGAGAAGAGAGCGACTGGGAAGAGAGCGAGGGGGAAGAGAGCGAGGGGGAAGAGAGCGAGGGGGAAGAGAACGAGGGGGAAGAGAGCGAGGGGGAAGAGAGCGAGGGGAAGAGAGTGAGGGGAAGAGAGCGAGGGGAAGAGACCGAGGGGGGAGAGAGCGTGTGGGGTGAGAGCGAGTGGGGTGAGAGCGACTGGGGTGAGAGCAAGGGTGGAGAGAACAAGAGGGGGCGAGCGCGGGCGGGGGAGCGAATGAGGGAGAAGAGAGCGAGGCAGAGCGAGAGCGAAGGGGAATGAGAGCGAAGGGGAGTGATAGAGCCTTGGGGAGTGAGAGCCACGGGGAGCGAGATGGATGGGGAGGGAGAACGAAGGGGAGGGTGAACAAAAGGGAGGAGATCGAAGGGGAGGGAGATCGAAGGGGAGGGAAATCGAAGGGAAGGGAGATAAAAGGTGAGAGAGACGAAGGGGATGGAGAACGAATGGGAGCGAAAGCGAATGGGAGCAAGAGCGAACGGGAGCGAGAGTGAAGGGGAGTCAGAGCGAAGGGGAGCGAGAGCATAGGCAAGCGAGAGCGAAGGGGAGTGGGAGTGAAGGGGAGTGGGAGCGAAGGGGTGCGAGAGTGACGGGGAGCCAGGTTGAAGGGGCGTGAAAGTTATAGGGAGCGAGAGTGTAAGGGAGAGAGGGAGTGAAGTGGTGCGAGAGCGAAGGGGAGCGAGAGCGAAGGGGAGCGAGAGCGAAGGGGAGCGAGAGCGAAGGGGAGCGAGAGCGAAGGGGACCGAAAGCGAAGGGGAGCGAAAGTGATGGGGAGCGACAGCGAAGGGGAGCGAGAGCGAAGGGGAGCGATAGAGCCTTGGGGAGTGAGAGCCACGGGGAGCGAAAGTGATGGGAAGGGAGAATGAAGGGGAGGGAGAACGAAGGGGAGATTGAACAAAAGGGAGGAGATCGAAGGGGTGGGTGATCGAAGAGGAGGGAGATTGAAGGGGAGAGAAAGCGAAGTGGGGAGACATCGAAGGGGTTGGATAGCAAAGGGGATGGAGAGCAAAGGGGAGCGAGAGTGAACGGGAGCGAGAGCGAAGGGGAGTCAGAGCCAAGGGGAGCGAGAGCATAGGTGAGCGAGAGCAAAGGGGAGCGGGAGTGAAGGGGTGCTGGAACGAAGGGGTGTGGGAGCGAAGGGGTGTGGGAGCGACGGGGAGCCAGGTTGAAGGGGCATGAATGTGATAGGGAGCGAGAGCCTAGGTGAGAGAGGCAGTGAAAGGGAGCGAGAGGGAAGGGGAGCGAGAGCGAAGGGGAGTGAGAGGGTAGGGGAGCAAGAGCGAAGGGGAGCGGGAGTGAAGGGTAGCGGGAACAAAGGGGAGCAGGAGTGAGGGGAAGAGAGTGCAACGGGGAGACAGTTTGAAGGGGCGAGAATGCGATAGGGAGCGAGAGTGCAGGGGAGAGAGGGAGTGAAGGGGAACAAGAGTGAAGGGGAGCGAAGGCGAAGGGGAGCGAGAGCGAAGGGGAGCGAGAGCGAAGGGGAGCGAGAGCGAAGGGGAGCGAGAGCGAAGGGGAGCGAGAGCGAAGGGGAGCGAGAGCGAAGGGGAGCGAGAGCGAAGGGGAGCGAGAGCGAAGGGGAGCGAGAACGAAGGGGAGCGAGAGCGAAGGGGAGCGAGAGCGAAGGGGTGAGTGAGCGAAGGGGTGAGTGAGCGAAGGGGTGAGAGAGCGAAGGGGAGGCAGAACGAAGGGGAGGGAGAGCGAAGTGGATGGAGATCGAAGGGGAGCGAGAGCGAAGGGGAGCGAGAGCGAAGGGGAGCGAGAGCGAAGGCGTGAGTGAGCGAAGGGGTGAGAGAGCGAAGGGGAGGCAGAACGAAGGGGAGGGAGAGCGAAGTGGATGGAGATCGAAGGGGAGCGAGAGCGAAGGGGAGCAAGAGCGTAGGGGAGCAGGAGGGAGAATGAGCGGGAGCAAAGGGGAGTGAGAGTGACGGAGAGCCAGGTTGAAGGGGAGAGAATGTGATAGGTAGTGAGAGAGAGAGTGAAGGGGAGCGAGAGTGAAGGGGTGCGAGAGTGAAGGGGTGCGAGAGTGAAGGGTGCGAGAGCGAAGGGGAGCGAGAGCGAAGGGGAGCGAGAGCGAAGGGGAGCGAGAGCGAAGGGGAGCGAGAGTGAAGGGGAGCGAGAGCGAAGGGGAGCGAGAGCGAAGGGGAGCGAGAGCAAAGCGGAGAGAAAGCGTAGGGGAGAGAGACCCAAGGGGAGACAGAGCCAAGGGGAGATAGAGCCAAGGGCAGACAGAGCCAAGGGGAGACAGTGCCAAGGGGAGACAGAGCCAAGGGGAGACAGAGCCAAGGGGAGAGACAGCAAAGGGGAGAGAGAGCCAAGGGGAGCGAGAGCCAAGGGGAGCGAGAGCCGAGGGGAGCGAGAGCCGAGGGGAGCGAGAGCCGAGGCGAGCGAGAGCCGAGGGGAGGAGAGCCAAGGGGAGGAGTGCCAAGGGGAGGAGAGCCAAGGGGAGGAGAGCCAAGGGGAGGGGAGCCAAGGGGAAGAGAGCCGCGGGCGAAGAGAGCCGCGGGGGAAGAGAGCCGCGGGGGAAGAGAGCCGCGGGGGAAGAGAGCCGCGGGGGAAGAGAGCCGCGGGGGAAGAGAGCCGCGGGGGAAGAGAGCCGCGGGGGAAGAGAGCCGCGGGGGAAGAGAGCCGCAGGGGAAGAGAGCCACGGGGGAAGAGAGCCGCGGGGGAAGAGAGCCGCGGGGGAAGAGAGCCGCGGGGGAAGAGAGCCGCGGGGAAGAGAGCCGCGGGGGAAGAGAGCCGAAGGGGTAGAGAGACGAGAACAGAGAGTGTCATGGGGGGAGAGAGCTGCGGGGGGACAGAGCCATGGGGGGAAGAGAGCCTCGGGCGGGATAGAGCTGCAGGGGGTATTGAGCCGCAGTGGGCAGAGAGTCACTGGGGTTTAGAGCCACGGGGAAGAGAGCCACGGTGGAAGAGAGCTGCGGGAAAGAGAGCCGCGGGGGAATAGAGCTGCGGGGGAAGAGAGCTGCGGGGGAAGAGAGCCGCGGGGGAAGAGAGCCGCAGGGAGAATAAGCCACAGTGGGAGAGAGCGAGGGGGAAAGAGAGTCCTGGGGGGGGGGTAGAGAGCAAGAGTGGGAGAGAGCGAGAGGGGGAGAAAGCGAGGCGAGGAGAGAGTGAGTGGGGGAGTGAGCAAGGGGGGGAGAGAGCGAGGGGCAGAGGGAGCGAGGGGTGGAGAGAGTGAGGGGCAGAGAGAGCGAGGGGTGGAGAGAGCGAGGGGCGGAGAGACCGAAGTGGGGAGAGAGAAAGGGGGGAAGAGAGCGAGGGGGAAGAGAGCGAGGGGGAAGAGAGCGAGGGGGAAGAGAGCGAGGGGGAAGAGAGGGAGGGGGAAGAGAGCGAGGGGGAAGAGAGCGAGGGGAAGAGAGTGAGGGGAAGAGAGCGAGGGGAAGAGACCGAGGGGGGAGAGAGCGTGTGGGGTGAGAGCAAGTGGGGTGAGAGCGAGTGGGGTGAGAGCAAGGGTGGAGAGAACAAGGGGGGGCGAGCGCGGGCGGGGGAGCGAATGAGGGAGAAGAGAGCGAGGCAGAGCGAGAGCGAAGGGGAGTGAGAGCGAAGGGGAGTGATAGAGCCTTGGGGAGTGAGAGCCACGGGGAGCGAGAGCGATGGGGAGGGAGAACGAAGGGGAGGGTGAACAAAAGGGAGGAGATCGAAGGGGAGGGAGATCGAAGGGGAGGGAGATCGAAGGGGAGGGAGATAAAAGGTGAGAGAGAGCGAAGGGGATGGAGAACGAAGGGGAGCGAAAGCGAATGGGAGCAAGAGCGAACGGGAGCGAGAGTGAAGGGGAGTCAGAGCGAAGGGGAGCGAGAGCATAGGCAAGCGAGAGTGAAGGGGAATGGGAGTGAAGGGGAGTGGGAGCGAAGGGGTGCGAGAGCGACGGGGAGCCAGGTTGAAGGGGCGTGAATGTGATAGGGAGCGAGAGTGTATGGGAGAGAGGGACTGAAGGGGAGAGAGAGCGAAGGGGAGCGAAAGCGATGGGGAGCGAGAGCGAAGGGGAGCGAGAGCGAAGGGGAGCGAGAGCGAAGGGGAGCGATAGAGCCTTGGGGAGTGAGAGCCACGGGGAGCGAAAGTGATGGGAAGGGAGAATGAAGGGGAGGGAGAACGAAGGGGAGATTGAACAAAAGGGAGGAGATCGAAGGGGAGGGTGATCGAAGAGGAGGGAGATTGAAGGGGAGAGAAAGCGAACTGGAGAGACATCGAAGGGGTTGGATAGCAAAGGGGATGGAGAGCAAAGGGGAGCGAGAGTGAACGGGAGTGAGAGCGAAGGGGAGTCAGAGCCAAGGGGAGCGAGAGCATAGGTGAGCGAGAGCAAAGGGGAGCGGGAGTGAAGGGGTGCTGGAACGAAGGGGTGCGGGAGCGAAGGGCTGTGAGAGCGACGGGGAGCCAGGTTGAAGGGGCATGAATGTGATAGGGAGCGAGAGCGTAGGTGAGAGAGGCAGTGACGGGGATCAAGAGGGAAGGGAGCGAGAGCGAAGGGGAGGTGAGAGGGTAGGGGAGCAAGAGCGAAGGGGAGCGGGAGTGAAGGGTAGCGGGAACAAAGGGGAGCAGGAGTGAAGGGAAGAGAGTGCAACGGGGAGACCGTTTGAAGGGGCGAGAATGAGATAGGGAGCGAGAGTGCAGGGGAGAGAGGGAGTGAAGGGGCACAAGAGTGAAGGGGAGCGAAGGCGAAGGGGAGTGAGAGTGAAGGGGAGCGAGAGCGAAGGGGAGCGAGAGCGAAGGGGAGCGAGAGCGAAGGCGTGAGTGAGCGAAGGGGTGAGATAGCGAAGGGGAGGCAGAGCGAAGGGGAGGCAGAGTGAAGGGGATGGAGATCGTAGGGGATGGAGATCGAAGGGGAGCGAGAGCGAAGGGGAGCGAGAGCGTAGGGGGAGCAGGAGCGACAGGGAGCGAGAGCGAAGGGGAGCGAGAGCAAAGCGGAGAGAAAGCATAGGGGAGAGAGAGCCAAGGGGAGACAAAGCCAAGGGGAGACAGAGCCAAGGGGAGACAGAGACAAGGGGAGACAGAGCCAGGGGAGAGACAGCAAAGGGGAGCGAGAGCCAAGGGGAGCGAGAGCCAAGGGGAGCGAGAGCCAAGGGGAGCGAGAGCCAAGGGGAGCGAGAGCCAAGGGGAGCGAGAGCCAAGGGGAGCGAGAGCCCAGGGGAGCGAGAGCCAAGGGGGAGCGATAGCCAAGGCGAGCGAGAGCCAAGGGGAGGAGAGCCAAGGGGAGGAGAGCCAAGGGGAGGAGAGCCAAGGGGAGGAGAGCCAAGGGGAGGAGAGCGAAGGGGAGGAGAGCCAAGGGGAGGAGAGCCAAGGGGAGGGAGAGCCAAAGGGAGTGAGAGCCAAGGGGAGGGAGAGCAAAGGGGAGGGAGAGCAAAGGGGAGGGAGAACAAAGAGGAGGGAGAGCAAAGGAGAGGGTGAGCAAATGGGAGGGAGAGCAAATGGGAGGGAGAGCAAAAGGGAGGGAGAGCAAAGGGGAAGGAGAGCAAGGGGAGGGAGAGCGAAGGGGAGGGAGAGTGAAAGGGCGCATGAGCAACGGGGAGCGGGAGCAACAGGGAGTGAGGGCGAAGGGGAGGGAGAACAAAGGGCAGCGAGAGCGAAGGTGAGAGAGAGAGAGAAGGGGAGAGAGAGAGAAGGGGTGAGAGAGAGAAGGGGAGACAGAGAGAAGGGGAGCCAGGTTCAAGGGGAGAGAATGTGATAGGGAGCGAGAGTGACGGTGAGAGAGGGAGTGAAGGGGACAAACTGTGAAGGGGAATGTGAGCGACGGGGAGCGAGAGCGACGGGGTGCGAGAGTGACGGGGAGACAGAGTCACGGGGAGAGAGAGCCACGGGGCCAGAGAGCCACGGGGCCAGAGAGCCACGGGACCAGAGAGCCACGGGACCAGAGAGCCACGGGACCAGAGAGCCACGGGGCCAGAGAGCCACGGGGCCAGAGAGCCACGGGGCCAGAGAGCCACGGGGAGAGAGAGCCACGGGGAGAGAGAGCCACGGGGAGAGAGAGCCACGGGGAGAGAGAGCCACGGGGAGAGAGAGCCACGGCGAGAGAGAGCCACGGGGAGAGAGAGCCACGGGGAGAGAGAGCCAAGGGGAGAGAGAGCCACGGGGAGAGAGAGCCACGGGGAGAGAGAGCCACGGGGAGAGAGAGCCACAGGGAGAGAAAGCCACAGGGAGAGAGAGCCAAGGGGAGAGAGAGCCACGGGGAGAGAGAGCCACGGGGAGAGAGAGCCACGGGGAGAGAGAGCCACGGGGAGAGAGAGCCACGGGGAGAGAGAGCCACGGGGAGAGAGAGCCACGGGGAGAGAGAGCCACGGGGAGGGAGAGAAACGGGGAGCGAGAGCCATGGGGAGCGAGAGTCACGGGGAGCGAGAGAACCACAGGGAGCGAGTGAACCACGGGGGTAGAGAACCACGGGGAGAGAGAGCCACGGGTGGAGGGAGCCAGTGGGGAGAGAGCCACTGGGGGAGACAGGGACGGGGGGGGAAATAGCCAAGGGGGGGAGAGAGCCATGGGAGGGATGAGAGCCACGGAGGTTGCGAGCCGCGGGGGGAGAGAGCCGAGAGCGGAGAGAGTCATGGGGGGAGAGAGCTGCGGGGGGAGAGAGCCATGGGGGGGAAAGAGCCTCGGGCGGGATAGAGCTGCACGGGGGATAGAGACGCAGGGGGGAGAGAGTCACTGGGGTTTAGAGCCACGGGGAAGAGAGCCATGGTGGAAGAGAGCCGCGGGAAAGAGAGCCGCGGGGGAAGAGAGCTTCGGGGGAAGAGAGCTGCGGGGGAAGAGAGCCGCGGGGTAAGAGAGCCGCAGGGAGAAAATGCCACAGTGGGAGAGAGCGAGGGGGAAAGAGAGTCCTGGGGGGGCTAGAGAGCAAGAGTGGCAGAGAGCGAGAGGGGGAGAAAGCAAAGCGAGGAGAGAGCGAGTGGGGGAGTGAGCAAGGGGGGGAGAGAGCGAAGGGCAGAGCGAGCGAGGGGTGGAGAGAGTGAGGGGCGGAGAGAGCGAGGGGTGGAGAGAGCGAGGGGCGGAGAGACTAAAGTGGGGAGAGAGCAAGGGGGGAAGAGAGCGAGGGGGAAGAGAGCGAGGGAGAAGAGAGTGACTGGGAAGAGAGCGAGGGGGAAGAGAGCGAGGGGGAAGAGAGCGAGGGGGAAGAGAGCGAGGGGGAAGAGAGCGAGGGGGAAGAGAGCGAGGGGAAGAGAGTGAGGGGAAGAGAGCGAGGGGAAGAGACCGAGGGGGGAGAGAGCGTGTGGGGTGAGAGCGAGTGGGGTGAGAGCGAGTGGGGTGAGAGCAAGGGTGGAGAGAACAAGGGGGGGCGAGCGCGGGCGGGGGAGCGAATGAGGGAGAAGAGAACGAGGCAGAGCGAGAGCGAAGGGGAATGAGAGCGAAGGGGAGTGATAGAGCCTTGGGGAGTGAGAGCCACGGGGAGCGAGAGCGATGGGGAGGGAGAACGAAGGGGAGGGTGAACAAAAGGGAGGAGATCGAAGGGGAGGGAGATCGAAGGGGAGGGAGATCGAAGGGGAGGGAGATCGAAGGGGAGGGAGATAAAAGGTGAGAGAGAGCGAAGGGGATGGAGAACGAATGGGAGCGAAAGCGAATGGGAGCAAGAGCGAACGGGAGCGAGAGTGAAGGGGAGTCAGAGCGAAGGGGAGCGAGAGCATAGGCAAGCGAGAGCGAAGGGGAGCGGGAGTGAAGGGGAGTGGGAGCGAAGGGGTGCGAGAGTGACGGGGAGCCAGGTTGAAGGGGCGTGAAAGTTATAGGGAGCGAGAGTGTATGGGAGAGAGGGAGTGAAGTGGTGCGAGAGCGAAGGGGAGCGAGAGCGAAGGGGAGCGAGAGCGAAGGGGAGCGAGAGCGAAGGGGAGCGAGAGCGAAGGGGAGCGAGAGCGAAGGGGAGCGAGAGCGAAGGGGAGCGAGAGCGAAGGGGAGCGAGAGCGAAGGGGACCGAAAGCGAAGGGGAGCGAAAGTGATGGGGAGCGACAGCGAAGGGGAGCGAGAGCGAAGGGGAGCGATAGAGCCTTGGGGAGTGAGAGCCACGGGGAGCGAAAGTGATGGGAAGGGAGAATGAAGGGGAGGGAGAACGAAGGGGAGATTGAACAAAAGGGAGGAGATCGAAGGGGAGGGTGATCGAAGAGGAGGGAGATTGAAGGGGAGAGAAAGCGAAGTGGGGAGACATCGAAGGGGTTGGATAGCAAAGGGGATGGAGAGCAAAGGGGAGCGAGAGTGAACGGGAGCGAGAGCGAAGGGGAGTCAGAGCCAAGGGGAGCGAGAGCATAGGTGAGCGAGAGCAAAGGGGAGCGGGAGTGAAGGGGTGCTGGAACGAAGGGGTGTGGGAGCGAAGGGGTGTGAGAGCGACGGGGAGCCAGGTTGAAGGGGCATGAATGTGATAGGGAGCGAGAGCCTAGGTGAGAGAGGCAGTGAAAGGGAGCGAGAGGGAAGGGGAGCGAGAGCGAAGGGGAGTGAGAGGGTAGGGGAGCAAGAGCGAAGGGGAGCGGGAGTGAAGGGTAGCGGGAACAAAGGGGAGCAGGAGTGAGGGGAAGAGAGTGCAACGGGGAGACAGTTTGAAGGGGCGAGAATGCGATAGGGAGCGAGAGTGCAGGGGAGAGAGGGAGTGAAGGGCAACAAGAGTGAAGGGGAGCGAGAGCGAAGGGGAGCGAGAGCGAAGGGGAGCGAGAGCGAAGGGGAGCGAGAGCGAAGGGGAGCGAGAGCGAAGGGGAGCGAGAGCGAAGGGGAGCGAGAACGAAGGGGAGCGAGAACGAAGGGGAGCGAGAGCGAAGGGGAGCGAGAGCGAAGGCGTGAGTGAGCGAAGGGGTGAGAGAGCGAAGGGGAGGCAGAACGAAGGAGAGGGAGAGCGAAGTGGATGGAGATCGAAGGGGAGCGAGAGCGAAGGGGAGCAAGAGCGTAGGGGAGCAGGAGCGAGAATGAGCGGGAGCAAAGGGGAGTGAGAGTGACGGAGAGCCAGGTTGAAGGGAGAGAATGTGATAGGTAGTGAGAGAGAGAGTGAAGGGGAGCGAGAGCGAAGGGGTGCGAGAGTGAAGGGGTGCGAGAGCGAAGGGGAGCGAGAGCGAAGGGGAGCGAGAGCGAAGGGGAGCGAGAGCGAAGGGGAGCGAGAGCGAAGGGAAGCGAGAGTGAAGGGGAGCGAGAGCGAAGGGGAGCGAGAGCGAAGGGGAGCGAGAGCGAAGGGGAGCGAGAGCAAAGCGGAGAGAAAGCGTAGGGGAGAGAGAGCCAAGGGGAGACAGAGCCAAGGGGAGATAGAGCCAAGGGGAGACAGAGCCAAGGGGAGACAGTGCCAAGGGGAGACAGTGCCAAGGGGAGACAGTGCCAAGGGGAGACAGAGCCAAGGGGAGAGACAGCAAAGGGGAGAGAGAGCCAAGGGGAGCGAGAGCCAAGGGGAGCGAGAGCCGAGGCGAGCGAGAGCCGAGGGGAGGAGAGCCAAGGGGAGGAGAGCCAAGGGGAGGAGAGCCAAGGGGAGGGGAGCCAAGGGGAGGAGAGCCAAGGGGAGGGAGAGCCAAAGGGAGTGAGAGCCAAGGGGAAGGAGAGCGAAGGGGAGGGAGAGCAAAGGGGAGGGAGAGCAAAGGGGAGGGAGAGCAAAGGAGAGGGAGAGCAATGGGGAGGGAGAGCAAAGGGGAGGGAGAGCAAAGGGGAAGGAGAGCGAAGGGGAGGGAGAGCGAAGGGGAGGGAGAGTCAAAGGGCTCATGAGCGACGGGGAGCGGGAGCCACAGGGAGTGAGGGCGAAGGGGAGGGAGAACAAAGGGCAGCGAGAGCGAAGGGGAGAGAGAGAGAAGGGGAGAGAGAGAGAAGGGGAGAGAGAGAGAACGGGAGAGAGAGAGAACGGGAGAGAGAGAGAACGGGAGAGAGAGAGAATGGGAGAGAGAGAGAAGGGGAGCCAGGTTCAAGGGGAGAGAAAGTGATAGGGAGCGAGAGTGACGGGGCGAGAGGGAGTGAAGGGGACAAACAGTGAAGGGGAATGTGAGTGACGGGGAGCGAGAGCGACGGGGTGAGAGAGTGACGGGGAGAGAGAGCCACAGTGGGTGAGAGCCACGGGGAGAGAGAGCCACGGGGAGAGAGAGCCACGGGGAGAGAGAGCCACGGGGTGAGAGAGCCACGGGGAGAGAGAGCCACGGGGAGAGAGAGCCACGGGGAGAGAGAGCCACGGGGAGAGAGAGCCACGGGGAGAGAGAGCCACGGGGAGAGAGAGCCACGGGGAGAGAGAGCCACGGGGAGAGAGAGCCACGGGGAGAGGGAGCCACGGGGAGAGGGAGCCACGGGGAGAGAGAGCCACGGGGAGAGAGAGCCACGGGGAGAGAGAGCCACGGGGAGAGAGAGCCACGGGGAGAGAGAGCCACGGGGAGAGAGAGCCACGGGGAGAGAGAGCCACGGGGAGAGAGAGCCACGGGGAGAGAGAGCCACGGGGAGAGAGAGCCACGGGGAGAGAGAGCCACGGGGAGAGAGAGCCACGGGGAGAGAGAGCCACTGGGAGAGAGAGCCACGGGGGGAGAGAGCCGAGGGTAGAGAGAGTCACGGGGGGAGAGAGCTGCGGGGGGAGAGAGCAATGGGGGGGGCGAGAGCCTCGGGCGGGATAGAGCTGCAGGGGGGGATAGAGCCGCAGTGGGGAGAGAGTCGCTGGGGGTTAGAGCCGCGGGGAAGAGAGCCACAGGGGAAGAGAGCCGTGCGAGAAGAGATCCGTGGGGGAAGAGAGCCGCGGCGGAAGAGAGCCGCGGGAAAGAGAGCCACGGGGGAAGAGAGCCGCGGGGGAAGAGAGCCGCAGGGAGAAAAAGCCACAGCGGGAGAGAGCGAGGGGGGAAGAGAGTCCTGGGGGGGGGTAGAGAGCAAGAGTGGGAGAGAGCGAGAGGGGGAGAAAGTGAGGCAAGGAGAGAGAGAGTGGGGGAGTGAGCAAGGGGGCGAGAGAGCAAGAGGTAGAGCGAGCGAGGGGTGGAGAGAGTGAGGGGCGCAGAGAGTGAAGTGGGGAGAGAGCAAGGGGGGAAGAGAGCGAGGGGGAAGAGAGCGAGGGGGAAGAGAGCGAGGGGGAAGAGTGCGAGGGGAAGAGACCGAGGGGGGAGAGAGCGTGTGGGGTGAGAGCGAGTGGGGTGAGAGCGAGTGGGGTGAGAGCAAGGGTGGAGAGAACAAGGGGGGGCGAGCGCGGGCGGTGGAGCGAATGAGGGAGAAGAGAGCGAGGCAGAGCGAGAGTGAAGGGGAGTGAGAGCGAAGGGGAGTGATAGAGCCTTGGGGAGTGAGAGCCACGGGGAGCGAGAGCGATGGGGAGGGAGAACGAAGGGGAGGGTGAACAAAAGGCAGGAGATCGAAGGGGAAGGAGATCGAAGGGGAGGGAGATCGAAGGGGAGGGAGATCAAAGGTGAGAGAGAGCGAAGGGGATGGAGAGCGAAGGGGAGCGAGAGTGAATGGGAGCGACAGCGAACGGGATCGTGAGTGAAGGGGAGTCAGAGCGAAGGGGAGCGAGAGCATAGGGAAGCGAGAGCGAAGGGGAGCGGGAGTGAAGGGGAGCAGGAGCGAAGGGGTGCGAGAGTGACGGGTAGCCAGGTTGAAGGGGCGTGAATGTGATAAGGAGCGAGAGTGTATGGGAGAGAGGGAGCGAAGGGGAGCGAGAGCGAAGGGGAGCGAGGGCGAAGGGGAGCGAGGGCGAAGGGGAGCGAGGGCGAAGGGGAGCGAGGGCGAAGGGGAGCGAGGGCGAAGGGGAGCGAGGGCGAAGGGGAGCGAGGGCGAAGGGGAGCGAGGGCGAAGGGGAGCGAGGGCGAAGGGGAGCGAGGGCGAAGGGGAGCGAGGGCGAAGGGGAGCGAGGGCGAAGGGGAGCGAGGGCGAAGGGGAGCGAGGGCGAAGGGGAGCGAGGGCGAAGGGGAGCGAGGGCGAAGGGGAGCGAGGGCGAAGGGGAGCGAGGGCGAAGGGGAGGGAGAGCGAAGGGGAGGGAGAGCGAAGGGGAGCGAGAGCGAAGGGGAGAGAAAGCGTAGGGCAGAGAGAGCCAAGGGGAGAGAGAGCCAAGGGGAGACAGAGCCAAGGGGAGAGACAGCAAAGGGGAGCGAGAGCCAAGGGGAGCGAGAGCCAAGGGGAGCGAGAGCCAAGGGGAGCGAGAGCCAAGGGGAGCGAGAGCCAAGGGGAGCGAGAGCCAAGGGGAGCGAGAGCCAAGGGGAGCGAGAGCCAAGGGGAGCGAGCCAAGGGGAGCGAGAGCCAAGGGGAGCGAGAGCCAAGGGGAGCGAGAGCCAAGGGGAGGAGAGCCAAGGGGAGGAGAGCCAAGGGGAGGGGGAGCCAAGGGGAGGGGGAGCCTAGGGGAGCGAGAGCCAAGGGGAGGGAGAGTGAAGGGGAGGGAGAGTGAAAGGGCGTATGAGCGAGGGGGAGCTGGAGCAACAGGGAGTGATGGCGACGGGGAGGGAGAAGAAAGGGGAGCGAGAGCCAAGGGGAGAGAGAAGGGGAGAGAGAGAGAAGGGGAGAGAGAGAGAAGGTGAGCCAGGTTCAAGGGGAGAGAATGTGAAAGGGAGCGAGAGTGACGGGGAGTCAGGGAGTGAAGGGGACAAACTGTGAAGGGGAAGGTGAGCAACGGGGAGCGAGAGCGACGGGGTGCGAGATTGACGGGGAGAGAGAGCCACGGTGGGTGAGAGCCACGGGGAGATGGAGCCACGTGGAGATAGAGCCACGTGGAGATAGAGCCGCGGGGCCAGAGAGCCGCGGGGCCAGAGAGCCGCGGGGCCAGAGAGCCGCGGGGCCAGAGAGCCGCGGGGCCAGAGAGCCGCGGGGCCAGAGAGCCGCGGGGCCAGAGAGCCGCGGGGCCAGAGAGCCGCGGGGCCAGAGAGCCGCGGGGCCAGAGAGCCGCGGGGCCAGAGAGCCGCGGGGCCAGAGAGCCGCGGGGCCAGAGAGCCGCGGGGCCAGAGAGCCGCGGGGCCAGAGAGCCGCGGGGCCAGAGAGCCGCGGGCGAAGAGAGCCGCGGGCGAAGAGAGCCGCGGGCGAAGAGAGCCGCGGGGGAAGAGAGCCGCGGGGGAAGAGAGCCGCGGGGGAAGAGAGCCGCGGGGGAAGAGAGCCGCGGGGGAAGAGAGCCGCGGGGGAAGAGAGCCGCGGGGGAAGAGAGCCGCGGGGGAAGAGAGCCGCGGGGGAAGAGAGCCGCGGGGGAAGAGAGCCGCGGGGGAAGAGAGCCGCGGGGGAAGAGAGCCGCGGGGGAAGAGAGCCGCGGGGGAAGAGAGCCGCGGGGGAAGAGAGCCGCGGGGGAAGAGAGCCGCGGGGGAAGAGAGCCGCGGGGGAAGAGAGCCGCGGGGGAAGAGAGCCGCGGGGGAAGAGAGCCGCGGGGGAAGAGAGCCGCGGGGGAAGAGAGCCGCGGGGGAAGAGAGCCGCGGGGGAAGAGAGCCGCGGGGGAAGAGAGCCGCGGGGGAAGAGAGCCGCGGGGGAAGAGAGCCGCGGGGGAAGAGAGCCGCGGGGGAAGAGAGCCGCGGGGGAAGAGAGCCGCGGGGGAAGAGAGCCGCGGGGGAAGAGAGCCGCGGGGGAAGAGAGCCGCGGGGGAAGAGAGCCGCGGGGGAAGAGAGCCGCGGGGGAAGAGAGCCGCGGGGGAAGAGAGCCGCGGGGGAAGAGAGCCGCGGGGGAAGAGAGCCGCGGGGGAAGAGAGCCGCGGGGGAAGAGAGCCGCGGGGGAAGAGAGCCGCGGGGGAAGAGAGCCGCGGGGGAAGAGAGCCGCGGGGGAAGAGAGCCGCGGGGGAAGAGAGCCGCGGGGGAAGAGAGCCGCGGGGGAAGAGAGCCGCGGGGGAAGAGAGCCGCGGGGGAAGAGAGCCGCGGGGGAAGAGAGCCGCGGGGGAAGAGAGCCGCGGGGGAAGAGAGCCGCGGGGGAAGAGAGCCGCGGGGGAAGAGAGCCGCGGGGGAAGAGAGCCGCGGGGGAAGAGAGCCGGGGGGAAGAGAGCCGCGGGGGAAGAGAGCCGCGGGGGAAGAGAGCCGCGGGGGAAGAGAGCCGCGGGGGAAGAGAGCCGCGGGGGAAGAGAGCCGCGGGGGAAGAGAGCCGCGGGGGAAGAGAGCCGCGGGGGAAGAGAGCCGCGGGGGAAGAGAGCCGCGGGGGAAGAGAGCCGCGGGGGAAGAGAGCCGCGGGGGAAGAGAGCCGCGGGGGAAGAGAGCCGCGGGGGAAGAGAGCCGCGGGGGAAGAGAGCCGCGGGGGAAGAGAGCCGCGGGGGAAGAGAGCCGCGGGGGAAGAGAGCCGCGGGGGAAGAGAGCCGCGGGGGAAGAGAGCCGCGGGGGAAGAGAGCCGCGGGGGAAGAGAGCCGCGGGGGAAGAGAGCCGCGGGGGAAGAGAGCCGCGGGGGAAGAGAGCCGCGGGGGAAGAGAGCCGCGGGGGAAGAGAGCCGCGGGGGAAGAGAGCCGCGGGGGAAGAGAGCCGCGGGGGAAGAGAGCCGCGGGGGAAGAGAGCCGCGGGGGGAAGAGAGCCGCGGGGGAAGAGAGCCGCGGGGGAAGAGAGCCGCGGGGGAAGAGAGCCGCGGGGGAAGAGAGCCGCGGGGGAAGAGAGCCGCGGGGGAAGAGAGCCGCGGGGGAAGAGAGCCGCGGGGGAAGAGAGCCGCGGGGGAAGAGAGCCGCGGGGGAAGAGAGCCGCGGGGGAAGAGAGCCGCGGGGGAAGAGAGCCGCGGGGGAAGAGAGCCGCGGGGGAAGAGAGCCGCGGGGGAAGAGAGCCGGGGGTGAAGAGAGCCGGGGGGGGAAGAGAGCCGCGGGGGGTAGAGAGCCGCGGGGGAAGAGAGCCGCGGGGGAAGAGAGCCGCGGGGGAAGAGAGCCGCGGGGGAAGAGAGCCGCGGGGGAAGAGAGCCGCGGGGGAAGAGAGCCGCGGGGGAAGAGAGCCGCGGGGGAAGAGAGCCGGGGGTGAAGAGAGCCGGGGGGGGAAGAGAGCCGCGGGGGTAGAGAGCCGCGGGGGAAGAGAGCCGCGGGGGAAGAGAGCCGCGGGGGAAGAGAGCCGCGGGGGAAGAGAGCCGCGGGGAAGAGAGCCGCGGGGGAAGAGAGCCGCGGGGGAAGAGAGCCGCGGGGGAAGAGAGCCGCGGGGGAAGAGAGCCGCGGGGGAAGAGAGCCGCGGGGGAAGAGAGCCACGGGGGAAGAGAACCACGGGGGAAGAGAGCCACGGGGGAAGAGAGCCACGGGGGAAGAGAGCCACGGGGAAGAGAGCCGCGGGTTAAGAGAGCTGCAGGGGAAGAGAGCCGCAGGGAGAAAATGCCACAGCGGGAGAGAGCGAGGGGGGAGGAGAGGCCTGGGGGGTGTAGAGAGAAATACTGGGAGAGAGCGAGAGGGGGAGAAAGTGAGGCGAGGAGAGAGCGAGTGGGGGAGTGAGCTAGGGGGTGACAGAGCGAGGGGCAGAGAGAGCAAGGGGTGGAGAGAGCGAGGGGCGGAGAGACCGAAGTGGGGAGAGAGCGAGGGGTGGAGAGAGGGAGGGGTGGAGAGAGCGAGGGGGGGAGAAAGTGAGGGGGGAAGAGAGCGAGGGGGAAGAGAGCGAGGGGGAAGAGAGCGAGGGGGAAGAGAGCGAGGGGGAAGAGAGCGAGGGGGAAGAGTGCGAGGGGGAAGAGAGCGAGGGGGAAGAGAGCGAGGGGGAAGAGAGCGAGGGGGAAGAGAGCGAGGGGGAAGAGAGCGAGGGGGAAGAGATCGGGTGAACAGATCGAGGGGGAAGAGATCGAGGGGGAAGAGATCAAGGGGGAAGAGATCAAGGGGGAAGAGAGCGGGGCCAAGAGAGTGATGGGGGAAGAGAGCGAGTCGGAAGGGAGCGAGGGGAAGAGAGCGAGGGGAAGAGAGCGAGTGGAAGAGAGCGAGGGAGGAGAGAGCGTGTGGGGTGAGAGCGAGTGGGGTGAGAGCGAGTGGGGTGAGAGCAAGGGGGAGAACACGGGCGGGGGAGAGAATGAGGGAGAAGAGAGCGAGGCGGAGCGAGAGCGAAGGGGAGTGAGAGTGAAGGGGAGCGATATAGCCTTGGGGAGTGAGAGCCACGGGGAGCGAGAGCGATGGGGAGGGAGAACGAAGGGGAGGGAGAACGAAGGGGAGGGTGAACATTAGGGAGCAGATCGAAGGGGAGGGAGATCGAAGTGGAGGGAGATAAAAGGGGAGAGAGAGCGAAGGGGATGGAGAGCGAAAAGGAGCAAGAGCGAATGGCAGCGAGAGCATAGTGGAGCGAGAGCGAAGGGGAGCGAGAGCGAAGGGGAGCGGGAGCGAAGGGGTGCGAGAGCGACGGGGAGCCAGGTTGAAGGGGCGTGAATGTGATAGGGAGCGAGAGTGTTGGGGAGAGAGGGAGTGAAGGGGAGCGAGAGCGAAGGGGAGCGAGAGCGAAGGGGAGCGAGAGCGATTGGGAGCGAGAGCGAAGGGGAGCGAGAGCGAAGGGGAGCGAGAGCGAAGGGGAGCGAGAGCGAAGGGGAGCGAGAGCGAAGGGGAGCGAGAGCGAAGGGGAGCGAGAGCGAAGGGGAGCGAGAGCGAAGGGGACCGAGAGCGAAGGGGACCGAGAGCGAAGGGGACCGAGAGCGAAGGGGACCGAGAGCGAAGGGGACCGAGAGCGAAGGGGACCGAGAGCGAAGGGGACCGAGAGCGAAGGGGAGGGAGAGCGAAGGGGCGGGAGAATGAAGGGGAGCGAGAGCGAAGGGGAGCGGTAGAGCCTTGGCGAGTGAGAGCCACGGGGAGCGAGAGCGATGGGGAGGGAGAACGAAGTGGAGGGAGAATGAAGGGGAGGGTGAACAAAAGGGAGGAGATCGAAGGGGAGGGTGATCGAAGGGCTGGGAGATTGAAGGGGAGAGAAAGCGAAGTGGAGAGAGAGTGAAGGGGATGGAGAGCAAAGGGGAGCGAGAGTGAACAGGAGCGAGACCAAAGGGGAGTCAGAGAAAAGGGGAACGAGAGCATAGGTGAGCGAGAGCAAAGGGGAGCGGGCGTGAAGGGGAGCGGGAGCGATAAGGAGTGGGAGTGAAGGGGTGCGAGAGCGATGGGGTTGCCAGGTTGAAGGGGTGTGAATGTGATAGGGAGCGAGAGTATAGGGAGAGAGGGAGTGAAGGGGCGCGAGAGCGAAGGGGAGCGAGAGCGAAAGGGAGCGAGAGCGAAGGGGAGTGAGAGTGATGGGGAGAAAATGTGATAGGGAGCGAATTTGAATAGGAGCAAGGTTTAAGGGGCAAAATTAAAGCAGAGTTTCATGGGGAGAGAGTGTGAAGGGGAAAGAGTATGAACGGGAGTGAGAATGCAGGTGAGCAAGAGCGCAGGCGAGCAACAGCGCAGGCGAGCAAGAGCGCAGCGGTGCGGGAGCACAGTGGCGCGAGAGCGCGGGGAAGCGAGAGCGCGGGGTGCGAGAGCACGGGGGAGCGAGAGCGCGGGGGAGCGAGAGCGCGGGGGGAGCGAGAGCGCGGGGGGAGCGAGAGCGCGGGGGAGCGAGAGCGCGGGGGAGCGAGAGCGCGGGGGGAGCGAGAACGCGGGGGAGCGAGAGCACGGGGGAGCGAGAGCGCGGGGAGGCGAGAGCGCGGGGAGGCGAGAGCGCGGGGGAGCGAGAGCGTGGGGGAGCGAGTGTTGGGGGGATGAGAGGCAAAGCAGAGTGTGAAAGGGAGAGAAAGTGAAGGTGAGACAGTGTGAAGGGGAGTGAGTGTGAAGGGAAGAGAGTGTGAAGGGGAGTGAGTGTGAAGGGGAGAGAGTGTGAAGGGGAGAGAGTGTGAAGGGGGCAGAGTGTGAAGGGGAGAGAGTGTGAAGAGGGGAGATACTAAAGTGGAGATAAATGTTTTGCCCCCAGTGTACTAGAGTTCAAGATGCTAATTTACTCAGGCAGATGAACAAGTACTTGCTTCTCCTTTTTAAAATATTCATTGGAACATAGGAACAGGAGAAGGCCATTCAGCCTGCTCTGCCATTGAATATGTTCATTGCTGATCGAACACTTAAATGCCTTTTACCCACACTATCCGCAGAACCCTTTACATTATTGTTAATCAGAAAACCCTCAATCTCTGCCTTAAATATATTCAATGACTGAGCTTCTACTGGGTAGAGAATTCCAAAGACTCACAATCCTCTGAATGAAGAAATTTCTCCTCATCTTGGTCCTAAGTGGCTTCCTCCTTATTTTGAAATTGTGTCCCCTGGTTCTAGACTTCACAACCAGGTGAAACAGCTACCCTGCATCTACCCTGTCTATTCCTTTCAGTATTTTGTAGGTTTCAATGAGATCACCCCTCATTCTTCAAAACTCAAGAAACCCATTTTCCCCAACCTCTCTTCATAAGACAGCCCCACCATCCCTGGAACAAGTCTGGTGAACCTTGGTTGCACTTCCTCTCTGGCAATAATATCCTTTCTGAGGTAAGGGAACCAAACCTGCACACTGTACTCCTGGTGCAGTCTAACCAAGCTTCTATACAATTGAAGCAAGACTTCATTCCTGTGCTCAAATCCTCTTAATAGCTGATAAAGGCTAACATTCCATTAGCTTCCTAATTGCCTGCTGCACCCGCATGTAAACTCTTATCATTTCTAATTGCTTACTATTTAGGAAATACTCTGCACATCTGTTCCTTCTTCCAAAGTGGATAGCCTTATTATTTTTCACATTATATTCTATCTGCCACATTACGTTCTGTCCTTACCCACTCACTAAGTGGTCAAATTCTCCTGTCGCCACTTTACATCTTCCTCACAATACACATTCCCACCGAGCCGAACTTGGAAATATTAGATTTGGTCCCCACATCCAAAGCATTGATATATATTACGAACAGCAGTGTGAAGCCAACTAAAAAACTGGGAAAGAAAAATATTAGAGGAAAGAAAAGAGGGGACAAGTAACTTCATCCTCTTTTCTTTAGATTTTACTAGCTCTTTCCCAGCAACTTTATCTTTAATCTCAGATTTTTTTTATATCTAACCAGCCATTGATTCCCATTTGGCTCCGTTATCCATCCTCTCATGGTGTTTCTCTCTTCAGCTTTCAACCTATTTTAGTACTATCTTTTAGACCTTTAAAGCTCCTTCTATCTTGTTTCAGAATTATCTTTTAGGCATAGGATCTAAATCAAGCTTCAAAATAAAAATGCCATTAGTAGTTTCGTATTCAATGAATTCACTGATCTCTGCACGCCACCTCTAATTATTTTTCAATTAAATAATTTCTCAACTGTTTTCAAATGTTTGCTTTATGTGCAGAAATAAGCAATTAATTTTTCATAATGCAAACTTTCTAATTCTTGTGAACACTGTGGGAGAAAAGCAGTATATTTAAGGTCATTCTCTTGTTCATACAATAGCAATTCTGGAAATTGGTTTATATAGGTTGTAGCTCCTTTTTATCTAAGTAAAAGGGGTAAGTAATGAACCAGCCTTCAGAATTAATCGAAGGGGAGGGAGATTGAAGGGGAGGGTGAACAAAAGTGAGGAGATCGAAGGGGAGGGAGATCGAAGGGGAGGGAGATCGAAGGGAGGGAGATCGATGGGGAGGGAGAGCAAAGGGCAGGGAGAGCAAAGGGCAGAGAGAGCGAAGGGCAGGGAGAGCGAAGGGCAGGGAGAGCGAAGGGCAGGGAGAGCGAAGGGGAGAAAGAGCGAACGGGAGCGAGAGCAAAGGGGAGCGAGAGCGAAGGGGAGCGAGAGCGAAGGGGAGCGAGAGCATAGGGGAGCAAGTGTGAAGGGGAGTGGGAACGAAGGGGAGCGGGAATGAAGTGGAGCGGGAGCGAAGGGGAACGAGAGCGACAGGGAGCCAGGTTGAAGGGGTGAGAATGTGATAGGGAGTGAGAGTGTAGGGGAGAGAGGGAGTGAAGCGGAGCGAGAGCGAAGCGGAGCGAGAGCGAAGGGGAGCGAGAGCGAAGGGGAGCGAGAGCGAAGGGGAGCGAGAGCGAAGGGGAGCGAGAGCGAAGGGGAGCGAGAGCGAAGGGGAGCGAGAGCGAAGGGGAGCGAGAGCGAAGCGGAGAGAGAGCTAAGCGGATAGAGAGCCGAGGGGAGAGAGAGCCGAGGGGAGTGAGGGCCGAGGGAAGAGATGGTGGAGGGGAGAGAGGGCCGAGGGGAGAGAGGGGCGAGGGGAGCGAGAGCCAAGGGGAGCGAGAGCCAAGGGGAGCGAGAGCAAAGGGGACGAGAGCGAAAGGGACGGAGAGTGAAGGGGTGGGAGAGCAAAGGGCAGAGAGTGCGAAGGGGAGGGAGAGTGAAGGGGAGGGCGAATGAAAGGGCAGATGAGTGACGGGGAGTGAGAGCAACAGGGAGCAAGAGATACGGGAAGGGAGAACGAAGGGGAGAGAAAGAGAAGGGGAGAGATAGCGAAGGGGAGAGAGAGAGAAGGAGAGAGAGAGGGGAGAGAGAGAGAAGGGGAGAGAGAGCGAAGAGGAGCCAGGTTGAAGGGGAGAGAATGTGATAGGGAGCGAGACTGAGGGGGAGAGAGGGAGTAAAGGGGACAAACTGTGAAGGGGAATGTTTGCCACGGGGAGCAAGAGCCACGGGGGGAGAGAGCCACGGGGAGAGAGAGAGACGGGGAGAGAGAGCCACGGGGAGAGAGAGCCACGGGGAGAGAGAGCCACGGGGAGAGAGAGCCACGGGGAGAGAGAGCCACGGGGAGGGAGAGCCACGGGGAGGGAGAGCCACGGGGAGGGAGAGCCACGGGGAGAGAGAGCCACGGGGAGAGAGAGACACGGGGAGAGAGAGACACGGGGAGAGAGAGACACGGGGAGAGAGAGCCACGGCGAGAGAGAGCCAAGGGGAGGGAGAGACACGGCGAGAGAGAGACACGGCGAGAGACAGCCAAGGGGAGGGAGAGCCACGGGGAGGGAGAGACACGGCGAGAGAGAGCCAAGGGGAGAGAGAGCCACGGGGAGGGAGAGCCACGGGGAGAGAGAGCCACGGGGAGAGAGAGCCACGGGGAGAGAGAGCCACGGGGAGAGTGAGCCACGGGGAGAGAGAGCCACGGGGAGAGAGAGCCACGGGGAGGGAGACCCACGGGGAGGGAGAGCCACGGGGAGGGAGAGCCACGGGGAGGGAGAGCCACGGGGAGGGAGAGCCACGGGGAGGGAGAGCCACGGGGAGGGAGAGCCACGGGGAGGGAGAGCCACGGGGAGGGAGAGACTCGGGGAGAGAGAGACACGGGGAGAGAGAGACACGGGGAGAGAGAGACACGGGGAGAGAGAGACACGGGGAGAGAGAGACACGGCGAGGGAGAGCCAAGGGGAGGGAGAGCCACGGGGAGGGAGAGACACGTGGAGGGAGAGTCACGGGGAGGCAGAGACACGGGGAGCGAGAGACACGGGGAGAGAGAGCCACGGGGGGAGAGAGCCAGGGCAGAGAGTGCCACTGGGGGAGAGAGCCATGGAGGGAGAGAGCCACGGGGGGGATGAGAGCCACGGGGGGGATGAGAGCCACGGGGGTAGCGAGCCGCAGGGGGAGAGAGCCGAGTGAGGAGAGAGCCGAGGGCGGAGAGAGTCATAGGGGGAGAGAGCAGCGTGGGGGAGAAAGCCACAGGGAGGAGAGAGCCTCGGTGGGGATAGAGCTGCGGGGTATGAGAGCCGCGGGGGAAGAGAGCCGCGGGGGAAGAGAGCCGCGGGGGAAGAGAGCCGCGGGGGAAGAGAGCCGCGGGGGAAGAGAGCCGCGGGGGAAGAGAGCCGCGGGGGAAGAGAGCCGCGGGGGAAGAGAGCCGCGGGGGAAGAGAGCCGCGGGGGAAGAGAGCCGCGGGGGAAGAGAGCCGCGGGGGAAGAGAGCCGCGGGGGAAGAGAGCCGCGGGGGAAGAGAGCCGCGGGGGAAGAGAGCCGCGGGGGAAGAGAGCCGCGGGGGAAGAGAGCCGCGGGGGAAGAGAGCCGCGGGGGAAGAGAGCCGCGGGGGAAGAGAGCCGCGGGGGAAGAGAGCCGCGGGGGAAGAGAGCCGCGGGAGAAGAGAGCCGCGGGGGAAGAGAGCCGCGGGGGCAGAGAGCCACGGGTTAAGAGACCCGCGGGTTAAGAGAGCCGCGGGGGAAGAGAGCCACGGGGAAGAGAGCCACGGGTTAAGAGAGCCGCAGGGGAAGAGAGCCGCGGGAGAAAAAGCCACAGCGGGAGAGAGCGATGGGGGAGGAGAGGCCTGTGGGGTGTAGAGAGCAATACTGGGAGAGAGCGAGAGGTGGAGAAAGTGAGGCGAGGAGAGAGCGAGTAGGGGAGTGAGCTAGGGGGTGACAGAGTGAGGGGCAGAGAGAGCAAGGGGTGGAGAGAGTGAGGGCCAGAGAGAGCGTGGGCTGGAGTGAGCGAGGGACGGAGAGACCGAAGTGGGGAGAGAGCAAGGGGGGGAGAGAGGGAGGGGTGGAGAGAGCGAGGGGGGGTGAAAGCGAGGGGGAAGAGAGCGAGGGTGAAAAGAGCGAGGGGGAAGAGAGCGAGGGGGAAGAGAGCGAGGGGGATGAGAGCGAGGGGGATGAGAGTGAGGGGGAAGAGATCGGGGGAACAGATCGAGGGGGAAGAGATCGAGGGGGAAGAGATCAAGGGGGAAGAGAGCGGGGGCAAGAGAGTGATGGGGGAAGAGAGCGAGTCGGAAGAGAGCGAGGGGAAGAGAGCGAGGGGAAGAGAGCGAGTGGAAGAGAGCGAGGGAGGAGAGAGCATGTGGGGTGAGAGCGAGTGGGGTGAGAGCGAGTGGGGTGAGAGCATGTGGGAGAACGCGGCCGGGGGAGAGAATGAGGGAGAAGAGAGCGAGGCGGAGCGAGACCGAAGGGGAGTGAGAGTGAAGGGGAGCGATATAGCCTTGCGGAGTGAGAGCCACGGGGAGCGAGAGCGATGGGGAGGGAGAACGAAGGGGAGGGAGAACTAAGGGGAGGGAGAACTAAGGGGAGGGAGAACTAAGGGGAGGGTGAACATTAGGGAGCAAGTCGAAGGGGAGGGAGATCGAAGGGAAGGGAGATAAAAGGGGAGAGAGAGCGAAGGGGATGGAGAGCAAAGGAGATGGAGAGCAAAGGGGAGCAAGAGCGAATGGGAGCGAGAGCATAGGGGAGCGAGAGTGAAGGGGTGCGGGTGTGAAGGGGAGCGGAAGCGAAGGGGTGCGAGAGTGACGGGGAGCCAGGTTGAAGGGGCGTGAATGTGATAGGGAGCAAGAGTGTTGGGGAGAGAGGGAGTGAAGGGGCGCGAGAGCGAAGGGGAGCGAGAGCGAAGCGGAGCGAGAGCGAAGCGGAGCGAGAGCGAAGGGGAGTGAGAGCGAAGGGGAGCGAGAGCGAAGGGGAGCGAGAGCGAAGGGGACCGAGAGCGAAGGGGACCGAGAGCGAAGGGGACCGAGAGCGAAGGGGAACGAGAGCGAAGGGGACCGAGAGCATAGGGGAGCGAGAGTGAAGGGGTGCGGGTGTGAAGGGGAGCGGGAGCGAAGGGGTGCGAGAGTGACGGGGAGCCAGGTTGAAGGGGCGTGAATGTGATAGGGAGCAAGAGTGTTGGGGAGAGAGGGAGTGAAGGGGAGCGAGAGTGAAGGGGAGCGAGAGCGAAGGGGAGCGAGAGCGAAGGGGAGAGAGAGCGAAGGGGAGAGAGAGCGAAGGGGAGAGAGAGCGAAGGGGAGAGAGAGCGAAGGGGAGCGAGAGCGAAGGGGAGCGAGAGCGAAGGGGAGCGAGAGCGAAGGGGAGCGAGAGCGAAGGGGAGCGAGAGCGAAGGGGAGCGAGAGCGAAGCGGAGCGAGAGCGAAGCGGAGCGAGAGCGAAGCGGAGCGAGAGCGAAGGGGAGCGAGAGCGAAGGGGACCGAGAGCGAAGGGGACCGAGAGCGAAGGGGAACGAGAGCGAAGGGGAGCGAGAGCGAAGGGGAGCGAGAGCGAAGGGGAGCGAGAGCGAAGGGGAGCGAGAGCGAAGGGGAGCGGGAGAGCCTTGGGGAGTGAGAGCCACGGGGAGCGAGAGCGATAGGGAGGGACAGCGAAGGGGAGGCACAGCGACGGGAGGGACAGCGAAGGGGAGGGACAGCGAAGGGGAGGGACAGCGAAGGGGAGGGACAGCGAAGGGGAGGGACAGCGAAGGGGAGGGACAGCGAAGGGGAGGGACAGCGAAGGGGAGGGACAGCGAAGGGGAGGGACAGCGAAGGGGAGGGACAGCGAAGGGGAGGGACAGCGAAGGGGAGGGACAGCGAAGGGGAGGGACAGCGAAGGGGAGGGACAGCGAAGGGGAGGGACAGCGAAGGTGGGAGAGCGAAGGGGCGGGAGAGCGAAGGGGCGGGAGAGCGAAGAGGCGGGAGAGCGAAGGGGCGGGAGAGTGAACAGGAGCGAGACCAAAGGGGAGTCAGAGAAAAGGGGAACGAGAGCATAGGTGAGCGAGAGCAAAGGGGAGCGGGCGTGAAGGGGAGCGGGAGCGATAAGGAGTGGGAGTGAAGGGGTGCGAGAGCGATGGGGTTGCCAGGTTGAAGGGGTGTGAATGTGATAGGGAGCGAGAGTATAGGGAGAGAGGGAGTGAAGGGGCGCGAGAGCGAAGGGGAGCGAGAGCGAAAGGGAGCGAGAGCGAAGGGGAGTGAGAGTGATGGGGAGAAAATGTGATAGGGAGCGAATTTGAATAGGAGCAAGGTTTAAGGGGCAAAATTAAAGCAGAGTTTCATGGGGAGAGAGTGTGAAGGGGAAAGAGTATGAACGGGAGTGAGAATGCAGGTGAGCAAGAGCGCAGGCGAGCAACAGCGCAGGCGAGCAAGAGCGCAGCGGTGCGGGAGCACAGTGGCGCGAGAGCGCGGGGAAGCGAGAGCGCGGGGTGCGAGAGCACGGGGGAGCGAGAGCGCGGGGGAGCGAGAGCGCGGGGGAGCGAGAGCGCGGGGGAGCGAGAGCGCGGGGGAGCGAGAGCGCGGGGGAGCGAGAGCGCGGGGGGAGCGAGAACGCGGGGGAGCGAGAGCACGGGGGAGCGAGAGCGCGGGGAGGCGAGAGCGCGGGGAGGCGAGAGCGCGGGGGAGCGAGAGCGTGGGGGGAGCGAGTGTTGGGGGGATGAGAGGCAAAGCAGAGTGTGAAAGGGAGAGAAAGTGAAGGTGAGACAGTGTGAAGGGGAGTGAGTGTGAAGGGAAGAGAGTGTGAAGGGGAGTGAGTGTGAAGGGGAGAGAGTGTGAAGGGGAGAGAGTGTGAAGGGGGCAGAGTGTGAAGGGGAGAGAGTGTGAAGAGGGGAGATACTAAAGTGGAGATAAATGTTTTGCCCCCAGTGTACTAGAGTTCAAGATGCTAATTTACTCAGGCAGATGAACAAGTACTTGCTTCTCCTTTTTAAAATATTCATTGGAACATAGGAACAGGAGAAGGCCATTCAGCCTGCTCTGCCATTGAATATGTTCATTGCTGATCGAACACTTAAATGCCTTTTACCCACACTATCCGCAGAACCCTTTACATTATTGTTAATCAGAAAACCCTCAATCTCTGCCTTAAATATATTCAATGACTGAGCTTCTACTGGGTAGAGAATTCCAAAGACTCACAATCCTCTGAATGAAGAAATTTCTCCTCATCTTGGTCCTAAGTGGCTTCCTCCTTATTTTGAAATTGTGTCCCCTGGTTCTAGACTTCACAACCAGGTGAAACAGCTACCCTGCATCTACCCTGTCTATTCCTTTCAGTATTTTGTAGGTTTCAATGAGATCACCCCTCATTCTTCAAAACTCAAGAAACCCATTTTCCCCAACCTCTCTTCATAAGACAGCCCCACCATCCCTGGAACAAGTCTGGTGAACCTTGGTTGCACTTCCTCTCTGGCAATAATATCCTTTCTGAGGTAAGGGAACCAAACCTGC